>OX578141.1:88927004-89114504 GCA_951213105.1 Amaurobius ferox | reverse complement strand
CCTTTCCCCATGTCTTGAATAGTATATTCAACAATTTTGGAGCCTTTACACTGAGTAGTTCGATCTATAGAGAGCTCAGAGTAGGGATGTTTTAATTCTGACCACCCGGTATATATATATATATATATATATAAATATAAATGAGTAAATTCAATGTTAGAATGTAAGTAGTAACTCATAATACACTATTCCAAAATTTTCTACAAAATACAAAGAAATAAAAGTAATTAAAACATAAAGAGGAAATTATAAAGCGTAATGCTGGTCATAAAGACAAAGACAATCAACATATTTCAAAGATGAGGAATGAAAATAGGAAAACAAAAAGATCAAGCAAAAAAGCTTGCACATGGAAGAGCTTTAGGCTTAAGATAAGTTCATTTCGAAAAAATTCTCGTCAAGTCCATATATCCCTTCGAAATGAACACAAAAATGCTTGTTTCTGAAACACAAGATAGATTTCATCTATAAACTTGTGTTATATGGATGACAAGATTATAGATTGGAAAAATAAAGGAAACATAAATACCTTAAAATACACTTCATTAGTACAACCATGACGAGCAAAATATGACTAGACCAATGTTGCCATTTGCAGAAATGAAAAGATGTGATTTGCTGTTGCCAAAGAGAGTAATAAAAACTGAACTGCGTAAAAGCAATAAAATAAGATATTCAACAGTTAAAGCTTCAAGATAAAAAGATGAAAATATAATTTCAAGAGAATGAAGAAGTACGGCTAAAATAAGATACTAAGGGGAGATTATGATAATTTTAGGCTAATCGAAACTTATTAACTATACCATTTACTAAATATGCAGGATATTTATACATTTTACTGGTAATTTTGAGGTTATTAATGTGCAAAGCATGAAATTTTTTATCTGATAATCTATAAATTCTAAAAAGTTGATTAAGTATAATATTTCTAAACAATTGAATCGAGTTGCAGGAATTAAAAGGTAATAATTTATTAATATTAAATTTAAAAAATCTTTTTTATCATATAAATTAGTAACTATCCCATGAGCAGGTTCTATAATTAGATTTAAATCCAAATAATAAATATTATTACTAATAGTAGTTTCATTAGGTATTAAATCCAAATTATCCGGATAGAAATCTATATCTATGACATAGTTATCAGTAAATACAAGACAAATCAGATCATCTACATATCTGTAAATTTTATAATCTGTTGAAGTAAAGAATTTTTCATATTGATATAGGTATAAATTAGCTAATATACTGCTACTACAGCCACCTTGTGGAACACCTGAGACTTGTAAGTATAATTTATTACCTTGAAAGACATAATTATTGAAAAGAACAAAATGGAGAAGCTTAGGAAAATTGGTAAATTTAGTAAGATGAGAATGATTAGTAATATAAGCATTATATAAAGCTAAAATGACATCATATAGATCAGTGATCTTAATATTATTAAATAGATCTTTAAAATCAATAGTTTGAAATCCTATTATTTTACCAAGTGTTTTTAATTTATTTTTTAATTCTTTACTGTTATTTAGAATGATGTAGTTATCACTAGAATCTCGTAAATTAATATTTAGTACATTTAAATAATTTAGTAATAATTTACTAGCAGTAGTAGAGTATGAATTATGACCACTAGTTACAGTTCTAAATTTAATAGGATTTTTATGAAATTTAGGTATAAGCATAATATATGGAAATGTCAAAAATTTATTATTAATATCTAAATCACTATACATATTGATAATTTTCAATTTGATACTATTAACAGAGCGTGAATCAATTTTGAATAGACTATTATTTTTTAAATAATCTAGCAGATATTGAACATAAAATTTTTTACAAATAATAGCATAATTATTAGAGGCTTTATCAACATAAGTAATAACAAAAGATCTATGTAAATCATTAACAGAGTGTTTTATATTATCCATATTATATATAGATCTAGATAAATTAATCTACAAATGGCATTTTTAATAGATCTTAAAATAGTAAATTTCCACATATTAAATGCCTCTAAAGGCTGAGCATATTTAGAAGCTAATCCATAAATAAATTTATCAAGGTCCAGATTGATTGTCTTTAAGACATGTTTAGAATTATTACATGAAGGTAACCTGAATTTAGTGCCAAATGACATTGTAGTTCTTAAAGATTTATCTTTTACAATGGCTAAGTCACCAGTAACTATATGCCCCAAGTGTGAATTTATAAATTCAGCATAATTATCAACACTACAAATACATTCACCATCTACATTTGTTGAGGAATCTATGTCGACTGAGAGAGATTTTTAAAATTGCATTGTAATTAAAAATAGTTCTTCCAGTAGGCTTGTTATATTTAAAAGTTTTAGTAACATTCAAATCCTTTACAGGCAATAAATGATGAAAATGATTAAATAAATTCTTAAAGTTTATGGAATTATAATTAGGATGCTTAAATGATATTACACAATAAGAATTAGAACAGTTATTATTATGAAATTGATTAAGATTTATTTTTAAATATTTTGATCTAGTAATGAGCAAATCATAGAAAATATGATTAAAATGTTCATTAGTAAGATTTAACTTTAAGAAAATAGCATAAACTGAGTTTAATTGGTTTTTCTTAACTGCAAATACCCATGATTTAATAAATTTCCATTGAAATGTGTTATTGAATCGTTGTTGCATACTTTTAATATCCGCTTTAAAATCATGTTAGGAGGAGCTTCCTTTACCCCGTTTAGATCTTTTGAGTTTAGCCAATTTACTATTATGTAAAAGGTGATTAAGAAAGGGTGATTAAAAATAGAATATTTATTATCTACAAAATTATTCTTAACAATATTACCATTGAGATATAATTGATTTAATCCATATGGAAATAGAGTACATTGTGATTTAATATAGAAGTTTTCAGAGAACAATCTATCAGCAGTATTTGTTTTAATGTCCTAAATATATATAGTTATATTTTCAAAACCATGATGAGCAAAGTGTTTATATTCAATTTTATTAGAAGTAGGAAGAAAATTATTATTGTGGATATATTTTTTAACATGATCTCTATGTACATTCATACGTAGATGAATAGGATTACTGGTCTGTCCTATATAAGGTAAATTACAAATATTACAAGATAATTTGTAGATGCAATTAAAAATTTTACAGAAAGTCTTATGACTATTTAGATTAGTAATTTGTGAGTTAGAAGCAAAGGGGCAGGTTTACAATTTTTATTCTTACATTTATTGAAGTTATAATTTTTAGCTGGGCAATTATTATATCCAAAACTATCCATGGCACACTGTAGGTAAATTGATATCGGTCTAAGCAATTCCCAACAAAATTGAAAATACCGGGCAATATTTATCAAATTATATAATAATAACAAGAATAAATATATTTGTCAGTCACTAAATCAAATAAGATGTATAATTCATAATAGTTTAAGTAATATAAAGAGTATTGCAATAACACATATAGATAATATAAATAATTGCTTATATATAAGTATAAACAACTAAGTCCATGTAAAACCTAATAAAATGTAGTAAGGAGGATATTACAAGATAAAAAGAAATGATTAACAATATAATTATAATCAATTCTAAACTAGATTAATTAAAACACAAGGTATAATAAAATACATACTGTGTAAATCTTGAATTCACATAGAATCCTGTCCTAAAAAGTAATAAAAAGATTGTACTAAAAAGTACAATTTATAAAATGTATCAATAACACCAGTTCAAAAATCCGAAAGGCAGTCACCCAGTCATAAATCACAAAACCAATAAATTAGTAAGATATAATAACGATAGATGGCAGCACTAGAATGAGAAACTTCTAATATTTAATTACTAATAGCTAAAGAAAAATTGCAGTAAGATTTAAAAACGATAGATGGCAGCACTAGAATGAGAAACTTCTAATATTAAATTACTAATAGCTAAAGAATAATTGCAATACATATATTTACCAAATAATAAAGCAGAAAGGAAGACAATGATTAATAATACTTTAAGCAAAAATATAATAAGTAACATAAGCAAATAAAAGAAAAGAATAAAATAGGAGAATGAGCCACAATAAACTTCAATTAACATTGGAAGAAAGTAGAGAAAGTAATACATAATAAACAAAATTAAAATAAAATTAAAATAAATTATATTACTAAATTTAGCGCTAATGCAGCATAAATTTGAATAGATAGCAAATAGAATGTTTCTTTAATACGAAGCATACAAAAGGAATTAGGATAGTTCAGAAATGAAAAGTTAGATAAACTAAACATCGTAATATAAGAAAGTGAATGACAATGCAATATACATTTAATTTATTGCGCAAATGCAGCGAATAAATAAAATGTTTTCAATAAAAATATAAATTAGTAAATCCAATGTTAGAATGTACGTAGTAACTCATAATACACTATTCCAAAATTTTCTACAAAATACAAAGAAATAAAAGAAATTAAAACATAAAGAGGAAATTATAAAGCGTAATGCAGGTCATAAAGACAAAGACAATCAACAAATTTCAAAGATGAGGAATGAAAATAGGAAAACAAAAAAATCAAGCAAAAAAGCTTGCACATGGAAGAGCTTTAGGCTTAAGATTAGTTCATATATATATATATATATATATATAAAATTATTTAACCTACTAATGGGATAGTTATTAATTTATATGATAAAAAAGACTATTTTAAATTTAGCATTAATAAAATATTACCTTTTAATTCCTGCAACTCGATTCAATTGCTTAGAAATATTATGGGATAGTTAATGGCATAGTTATTAATTTATATGATAAAAAAGACTATTTTAAATTTAGCATTAATAAAATATTACCTTTTAATTCCTGCAACTCGATTCAATTGTTTAGAAATATTATACTTAATCAACTTTTTAGAATCTATAGATTATCAGATAAAAAATTTCATGCTTTGCACATTAATAATCTAAAAATTACCAGTAAAATGTATAAATATCCTGCATATTTAGTAAATGGTACAGTTAAAAAGTTTGGATTGGCTTAATATTCTTAAATATCTTTTCCCAGTATCTTATATTATCCAAACATCTACATTCTGTTGAATAAACATTACAAGGTATTTACATCCTCTTATACTTTAGCCGCTATGTTTCCTATTATATTACCTGCACCTTTATTTTGAAGCTTTTATTGTAGAATATCACATTTTATTGCCTTTTCGCAATACTTTTATCTATTTCTCACGATTGGCAACAGTAGGTCTCTACTTTTAGCTTTTACGATTAGTAACATTGGTCTCGTGATTTAATGCTCGAATGAATAGGACATCTGCAGTGTATTTCAGTTATTTTTGTTTCCTATATATTTTTTCAATCTTTATGCTTGTCGTCCAAATAGCAAAAGTTTATAGATAAAATCAATCTCTTGCTTCAGAAACAGCGCATATATTGTGTTCATTTTGATTAAACATTTGGACTTGAAAAATAATTTTTTCGAAATGAACAATTTTTAGGCCTAGTGCCTTTCCACGTGTATAGCTTTATTGCTTAGTTATTTTTTGTTTTCCTATTTTCGATTCCACACCATTGATATTTGTTGATTATTTTTAGCTTGATGACTAGAAATATGCATTTAATTTTCCTCATGATGGTTGATTCTCTATTTAATACTTCTTTTTAATTTGTAGGCAAAAATTAAGTTAGGTTTTCATGAGTTACAAACTTCTCTCTATTCTATCATTGGATTTTCATATTATATTTTTATTATATATATACAAGGTAGGATCAAAAAGTTCGGAGACTGTGCTGATATCTCCAACCCGAATTGGAGGAGAGGGGAAATATTTTACTATGGCGTAGAGGCACATGTGACGCAAGATGTGAAAAGGAAGATGTAGGTGTTTTTAGAAGGCGCAATGTTTCTGTCGGCGATTTCCACAAACGCTGGCAGAATTTGATATTCGCACGTTGTTCTTCAAACACTATTTCCATTTTCGACGAATGCGAACGACTACCGTTCACTGACACGCATTGTCTGGAAAACCCCTGCACTGCGCACCTGCTTCTTCCTTTTCACATCTCGCATCACATGTGCATCTATGCCATGGTAAAATAATTCCCCTCTCCTCCAATCAGGGTTGGAGATATCAGCACAGTCTCAAAACTTTTTTGATCCTACTTTATATATATATATATATATATATATATATATATATATATATATATATATATATATATATATATATATATATATATATATATATATATATATATATATATACGTATATATATATATATATATATATGTATATATATATGTGTATATATATATATATATATATACTGTTCAAACAGTATATAGTTCAAGGAAAAAGCATATACAAATTAAATAAAGGAATACCACAGGGAGGTAAATCATCCACCATACTGGCCAACCTTTATCTACATTTTTACGAAAATCAGTACCCTTTCAACAGTCATATAATGTACAGATATATTGATGATCTTATTATTATTGGAATTACTAATGAGGCTAATGAATTAAATTTTGATTTCTATCCACCTAATCTACAACTCATTGAAAATGTATATACATCCAACTGGATCAATTTTCTAGACGTTAGTTTAACAATTAAAAATGCAAATACAATAAAATTTAAAATCTATGACAAAACAGAAACTTATAACTTCAAAGTAAATAAACTTCAACATTTCTCTTCCAATCTTTCCAAATCTGTATATAGAAATATTATTAATAACCAGTTATTAAGAATCAAAATGTTAAGCACACCTTGTTACTACAAAGAACATCTTCATAAATTCATCAACACCGTTATCAAAAATAACTACCCGCCCAATCTTATTTTTTCTTTTATTAAAACACATTTTAAATTTAAATTCAAAAACTTGCAACAATTACAGCAACATATTGACAGATCATACTCTAGCATTTCTAAATAATTCATAATCTCCATGTCTTCTTCTAACAGTTAAACATTTTGTATAATTCACTGTAACCTGCTTTGAGAAAACTGCTTAGTCAGTAACAAAAATTCACTGTAACCTGTTCAGAGATGATTGGTAATACACATGATTTTCCAGAAGTACCACAGTACTAGGGGTAGATATATTATTCATTTTATTTTCATTATATTCTTTTGATATTACTTTATAATACTTTGCATCCTCATTTAAATAATTAGCCACAAGCTGGTGTTACAGAATATTTTATATTCATGTTTGATTTTTTTGTGTATTTGATCCACTTTGTTTTTTCTTCTACGTCGGGCCATTTACATTATTTCTGTAATACATATTACAGTAGTGTAAACAGAAACGTAGAATCAGCATTAATGAAACATGTATGGCCCTTGATAACGTACGTGGTTTCAGAAATGCTTTTCATATTCATTTTATTCCTTTTATTTTCACTAGATTCCAATTATTCAATTTCCAAATTTCTTGCATAGCTCATCGTGCTACACCAGGCTTCTGTTTTGCAATTTATTTACCTTTACCTTCAGTTTACAAGCAATTTTCTTTGGTATTTCTCGGGTATATATATATTACAAGTAATCATAAAAATCTTCTATTATATATATATATATATATATATATATATGTACATATATATATGTATATATATATATATATATATATATATATATATATATATATATATATATATATATATATATATATATATATATATATATATATATATATATATATATATATATATATATATATATATAAATTAGTTTGAAAATCCAATGATAGAATAGGGAGTAGTTACAACTCAAAAATCCTAACTTAAAAAATGCCTACATAATAAACAAGAAAGATCAATCATGCTTAAAGCATTGATTATGAAACACTTTCCAACTTCAATGCAATTTTATTTAAACATGTCTAAAATGCAATACATTCCTCAGTAATATTTTAAAACTTATCACAATACTACATTAATTTATTATATTTGAAACCTTAAACCTTCATCGAAAAAAATTAACTTCATTCAAATGACGGCATTAAAGTATAAATTGCCTGGTTTAAACATCTCTAAAATGTTATACATTCCTCGGTAATAATTTTAGAATTATCATAATACTACGATAATTTATTATATTTGAAAACTTCATCGAAAACAACTGAAATCCATTCAAATGACGTCATGAAAAAATAACACGCCTGGCTCTCTCTATAAAAGCAACATTTCATTCATAAATAATTCCCCCATTCATGTCATTCATCACAATACTATAATAATTTATTTTATTTAAAAATTAAGACCATTGAGCTGCAAGTAAGTAAGCTCTATGCGTTAAACTTCATCGAAAAATATCGTCCTTCTCTTTCTAAAATCAATGAATTCATATCAGCTAAGCAGACTCCATGGACTAAATGATTTTGTGTTAAAGAATTACAGCGATTCTAATACAACTCATTCTACATATTTTGCTGTTTACATTTTACATAGGTGAAAAATAGGCTTAATAGTAGAAATAATCAAATTTAGAAGAGAATTTAAACTGAAATATATTGTCATTGCGTTGTTTCAGTATGTAGATGCACAGAATTTAGGCAAAAATAAAGTAATTTTAGGACGGATGCAACACTCAATATGAATTAAAAAGAACTTTAAAAATCACGATTTTGACACAAGATGGATGCCATATATCATTTTGAAGTGGGTCATGTGATCGTTTCATATCATGGACACGTGATCGCTTAATATAAGAGGTGTTATTATTATTTTAATTTTTATTTAAAAAACAACTGAATATATTTCGCTGAATTTTTTTTTATATATTTTATGGAACAATTTGAATATTGCCTAAAATTTTCGAAGCAATTTGTGAATTTTAAATCCGTTTAAAATATGCTTGAAAAATTAGGTCCCATAGGGCTCAATATATTCCATTTTTTCAACCCGGGTTCAATCCAAAACTAATTGGGTGATATTATTCATTTATATTCCCATAGGTCCTATAGACCGTCTGAACAACATACTAAAATTTCATTTTGATTAAGTCATTTTTACGGCAGTTATCGTGCTAACGGACAGACAGACAGACAGACAGACAGACAGACAGACAGAATGAACAAAGTCATAAACACTTTTCAACTTTGTTGTAAAGTGTTAAAAAGAAGTATTAAATAGAGAATCATCAATCAAATGGAAAAAAATGCAAATTTCTAGTCACCAAGCTAAAGATAATCAACAAATATCAATGGAATGGAATCGATAATTGAAAAACAAATAAAATTCGAGCATTAAAGCTATACACGTGGATAAGCACTGGGCCTAAATAAATGAATTGTTCATTTTAAAAAAACTCTCAAACAGGTCCAAGTATTTAATCAAAATGAACAAAAAATGTGTGTTTCTGATATTAGAGATAGATAATATCTATATAAACTCTAATAGATTGGACAACACACATAAAGTTAAAAAAAATTATAAAGGAAACAAGAATACCTGGAATAAAAGAACACTGCAAATGTGCTAACCATTGGAGCTCAAAATGAAGAGACCAACCAGTGTTGCCAATCACAAAGTTTAAAAGTAGAGATCCACTGTTGCCAATCGTGTGAAACAAATAACAGTAATGCGAAAAGGCAATAAAAGGTAATATTCTACAATAAGAGATACAAAATAATGGGGCGTATAATTGAAAACAGTGAGGCTAATATTTAAGGGGATGTAAATACAGTGTAATGCAAAATCAAGAGAATGTTGATGTCTGGTTAATATAAGATACAAAGAAGAGAATTCATGAATATTCAGCTAATCCAAACTTTTTAACAATACCATTCACTAAATATAATGGATATTTATATAACTCGCTGGTAATTTTTAGATTATTGATATGCATAGCATGACATTTTTTATCTGATAATCTATAAATTCTAAAAATTTGATTAAGGATAATATTTCTAAACAATTGAATCGAGTTGCAGGATTTAAATGGTAATATTTTATTAATGTTGAAATCAAAATAATTTTTTTATCATATAAATTAGTAACTATTCCATTAGTAGGTTCAATAATTAGATTGAAATCCAAAAAATTAATATTATTACTAATAGTATCTTCATTAGGAATTAATTCCAAATTGTCTGGATAGAAATCTATATCTATGACATAATTTTCAGTATATACTAAACAAATCATATCATCAACATATCTGTAAATTTTATAATCTATTGAAGTAAAAGACTATTCATAATGATAAAGGTATAAATTAGCTAACCTACTGCTACTGCATACCTTGTGGAACCCCTAAGACTTGTAAGTATAATTTATTTCCTTGAGAAACATAATTATTGAAAAGAACAAAGTGAAGAAATTTAGGAAAATTGATAAAAATTGTTTGAGTAGATTAATTAGTAATATAAGCATTTTATAGAGCTAAAATTACACACACACACACACACACACACACACACATATATATACTAGCAGCATACCCGTTCTTCGTACGGAGTATATAATATAAAGAAACTTGAAATTCATAATCATGTCCAAATTCTTATAGTATACTAAATGACATGTTTAATCAAAATATTCTGTTAAAATATTTAATATAATGCTCCTAAAAAGAAGTTTAAGAATCTCTGTTCTCGCTATATAAAATTATCTTCATGGACATATCTGAAGAATAAAACATCTTGGACCCCTTATGTAAGCAAATATAAAAAAAAATATGGAATTGAATCAATATATGCAAAATAAAAGCGTTAAAATTGTATGGAACCCGTACTAATTATATGCGCGAATATTAGAAAATATAACCTGTATTAGTAGATTACATGTATAAATTGAAAATACCAATAAACCCGTAATCTTTAAATCTGAAGACAGTCATTTATTCCAATATATGTCAAAATTAAAGTGCTAAAATTATATGGGAAGATATACACGTACTACTTATAATGTCCGATTATTAGTAGAAGATTGCCTGTTTTGCAATATGGGTCACAAATGTTTTTGGTAAAATACAACAGACGACGTAATAAATTGAATATATAATTAATCCCCTTAATCTTCATACCAGAAGACTGTACTTGATTCCAATATATATGCCAATATATGTCAAAATATATGCCAATATACCTGTACTACTTATATTCTCGTAGGTTAGAAGATATACCCGTGCATTCCTAGAAGATTACTCGTACAACGTACAATATGCGTGTGTCAGCAATTTTTGCCGCAATAAAACAATGGCGTAATAACTTAAAATTATCAATAATCCCTGAATCAATAATTCCGGAAAATATCAATAATAATAATGTTTAATCCTGAGGAGTATAATTGATATTATCCAGTCCAAAATGAAATGGCAATGAAATTTATTTTATATACATATCTTCATTATTCAAATCGGAAAGGATTTAATAAAAATCGGCTGCCGCATAAACACATTGGATTTAAATCCGTTGCTAAGCGACATGATATCATTTGCTTCAAATAAATTGGTAGAAAAAATATCGTCTAAATAGTTATATTTCTATTAAACATTTGGCGACAGTTTCGTCAAATTAGCGACATTTTAAAAAATCGCCAAATTTATCGCCAAGTGGGACTATAGAACTGACAGTTCCACTTTGCGACAAATTGACGAAATATCATCACAATACTATCCCCTAACAAAAAACAATTAATATCATTTATGTAACGCAATTTTATCAATTTTAAGATATTTTTATAGATTTGAAAACATTTTTATCAATTTGGTGACATTTTAAAAATTCGCTAAATGTATTACTAAGTAGGATGGTTGGTCTGACAGATAAATGCTAACCAAACATCATTTCAGTACTCTCTTCTAACAAAACAAAAAAAAAATTCATTGATATGCAGAAGACCCAAGCCACACGACCAACCCGAAGGTTTATGGCAGCTGTTTGTGTGTCGTTTATATCAATTTGGCGACATTTCCGTCAATTTGGCAAAGTTTAAGAAAAGTTGTCAAATTAGCGATATCCCTCCAAATTCGTAGCTTTGAATTTGCAGATCTGAATGAAACATTCTTATCCCGTTTCAATATACTAAATGAAAACACTACAATTGTATTAGAAGATATACCCGCTCTATTCTTTTTCTGTTTCAACAATTGGCTATATGAATTTATTGGCTAAACACAATATATGAGTTTAGTAGCTAAATACGATATAAGCTTGAAAACTCTTTGCCAAAATAAATGAAATTGATGTACGCAGTCAGCAATTAATATAATTAAAAGAAAAATCAAACCGTCTATTTATAAGATATACTTTTATATCCATTTATCCATTTATTTATTATTTAAATCGAAAAAAAATAATAAAAACATTAACAAACACATTTAATTTAATTGCGATGCCGAGCAACATGATATATCCTCCTAAAATGTTAAAATTTATTAACCACTAACAGCACACCCGTTATTCGTACGGAGTGTATAATTTAAAGAAACTTAAAGTTCGCAATCATGTGCAAATTCTGTTAAAATATTAAATTTATTGCTCCTAAAGAGAAGTTTAAGAATATATGTTCTCACTATGTAAAATTATCTTCACGATCAGATCTGAAGAATAAAACATCCTGCCCCCTTTTGTAAGCAAATTTACAGAAGAAAAAATAGGAATTGAATTAATATATGCAACCCCGTACTAATTATATTGTCGCAGATCAGAAAATATGCCAATGTGTTAGTAGAAGATTACCCGTATTACAATATGCGTCTCAAAAATATTTGCCAAAATAAAAGAGATGACGTAATAAATTGAAAACATCAATAATATCCGTACTCTTTATACCAGAAGGTCGTAATTGATTCCAATATATATCAAAACATATGTCAATATACCTGTACTACTTATATTCTCGTAGATTAAAAGATATACACGTGTATTTGTAGAAGATTCGTACAACATACAATATATGAGTTTAAACAATTTTTGTCATAATAAAATAATTGCATAATAACTTGAAAATATCAATAATCCTTGAATCAATAATCCCCGAAAATATAAATAATAATAATTTTTAAACCTGAAGACCGTAATTGATATTATCCAGTCAAAAATGCTATAAGAAAAATCAAATCGTTCTTTTCTAAAATATATTTTTATATCCATTTATTTATTATTCAAATCGAAAAAATAATTATTAAAATTAACAGACAGATTTAATTTAATTGCGTTTCTGAGTAACATGATATAAGATAAAATCTTATAACATGTTAAATATGTCATGTCTTATAACATAAACTGCGAAATTAAATAACGATTTTGATTTCTCTATACTTCTCATTGTTCCGCAAAAGCTTGTTTTAAATAAACCATGAACCATGGAGATAGATTTCCCCTTTAAATCATGTTTCAAACAATTCATGTTTTCAGAAAGTGACTAATTAACGCAAAAAATATCCCATCAAACTCAGAGATTAAATTTTAATTCACTTTCAAACGATTTTCAAGCTTTTCGTTTGGATAAACCACGGAGTTAGGGAGTAGAACTCCTAGGAAAAAGTTCCGTTTTTCATTAATATCTCGACAACCCCAGGTCTTAGAAACTCGAAACTTGGACAAAATTTATGAGGGGATATTTCAAGGCTATTCACCAAATTTCATTAAATTCGGTTCAGCCGTTTTTCCGTGATGATGAGACAAATGAAAATTTCGTTTTTTACTAATATCTCGAGAACCACTGGTCGTAGAAACTCAAAACACGGATATAATTTTAAGTGGGGCTATTTCTGGGCTACCCACAAAATTTCATCAAATTCGGTTCAGCCGTTCTCCCGTGATGGTGTGACAAACAGACAGACAGACAGACAGACAGATTTTCATTTTTATTTATATAGACTAGCAGCATACCCGTCCTTCGTACGGAGTATATAATATAAAAAAACTTATATTTCGCAATCATGTGCAAATTCTGATAAAATATTAAATTTATTGCTCATAAAGAGAAGTTTAAGAATATCTGTTCTCACTATGCAAAATTATCTTCACGGGCAAATCTGAAGAATGAAATATCCTGGCCCCTTTTGTGAACAAATTCACACACAAAAAAAGAATTGAATCAATATATGCAACCACGTACTACTTATATTGTCGCAAATTAGAAAATATGCCAGTGTTTTAGTAGAAGCTTAAACATATTGTAATATGAGTCTTAAAAATATTTACCAAAATAAAAAAGATGACGTAATAAATTGAAAGTATCAAAAATCCCCGTAATCTTAATACCAGAAGGTCGTAATTGATTCCAATATATGCCAACATATATAAAAATTTTGCCAATATACCTGTACTACTTATATTCTCGTAGATTAGAAGATATACCTGTGCATTTGTAGAAGATTACTTGTACAACGTACTATATATGAGTTTCAACAATTTTCGTCATAATGAAACAATGGCATAATAATTTGAAAATATCAATAATTCCTGAATCAACTGTCCCCGAAATATCAATAATAATGATGTGTAAACCTGAAGACCGTAATTGATATTATCCAGTCAAAAATGCAATGTCAATGAAATTTATTTTATACACACATTTTTATTAGATTTAATAAAAATCGTATGACACATAACACATTGGATCCGTTGCTAAGTGACATGATATCATCTGCTTCAAATAAATTGATGGAAATCATGTCGTCTGAATAATGTGATCTTCATGGAAGGTTTGGCGACATTTTCGTCTCCATGATATTTTTATGGATTTACAAATATTTTTATCAATTTAGTGATATTAAAAAAATTAGTTAAATGCGTTACTAAGTAGGATGGATGGACTGACCGACAAATGCTACAGAAACATCATTTCAGTACTATATTCTAAAAAAAAAAATTTAGTTTCATTGATTTGGGTCATTTTTATCAATTTGGAGATATTTCCTCTAATTTGGTAAAGTTTAAGAAAAGTTACCAAGTTATTTAGAGATATTCCGCTAAATTCGTAGCTCTAAATTTACAGATCTGAAGAATAAAATATCCATATCCCGTCTGTATATATACTAAATGAAAACACTAAAATTGTATTAGAAGATACATACATCCGTTCTACTCTTTTTCTGCTTCAACAATCGGCTAAATGAATTTATTGGGTAAACACAATATATGAGTTTATTAGCTAACCACAATATATGAGCTTTGAAACCTCTTTGCTAAAATAAATAAAAGTGTGATGTACGCAGTTCGCAATATATATATTATTAAAAGAACAATCAAACCGTTCATTTATTATGCGTTTATTAGCTAAACACAATATATGAGCTTGAAACCTCTTTGCTAAAATAAATAAAAGTAATGTCCGCTGTCCGCAATATATATAATTAAAAGAACAATCAAACCGTTCATTTATAAAATATATTTTTACATCCATTTATTTATTATACAAATAGAAAAAATAATAATAATCATTAACAAACACATTTATTTCCATTCCTTTGCCGTGCAACGTGATATAAGATAGAATCTTCCTCATAAAATGCGAAATTAAATAACCATTTTAATTTCTTTATACTTCTAATCGTTGAGTAAAAGTTTGTGAAATACATTAAGGTAGATTTTTCCATTTAAATTCATGTTTCAAACAATTCATGCTTTCAGATAGTGACTATTTAATGCAAAAATCCTGCATCAAACTCAAAAATAGAGTTTTAATTCCCTTTGACGCTTTAAACAAACGATTTTTATCCTTTCCGTTTGGATAAACCACGGAGTTGGAGAGTAGAACTCCTATAAAAAAAGTTCCGTTTTTCATTAATATCTCGACAACCCCTGGTCTTAGAAACTTGAAACTTGGGCAAAATTTATGGGGGGCTATTTCAAGGCCACCCACAAAATTTCATTAAATTCGGTTCAGCCGTTCTCTCGTGATGATGAGACAAACGAAAGTTTCGTTTTTTACTAATATCTCGAGAACCACTGGTCGTAGAAATTCCAACCATAGACTAAATTTTAAGTGGGGCTATTTCTAGGCTACCCACAAAATTTCATCAAATTCAGTTCAGCCGTTCTCTCGTGATGATGGGACAAACAGACAGACAGACAGACAGACAGACAGACAGACAGACAGACAGACAGACAGACAGATTTTCAATTTTATTTATATAGATAATGCTCCTGAAAAGAAGTTTAAGAATCTCTGTTCTCGCTATATAAAATTATCTTCATGGACATATCTGAAGAATAAAACATCTTGGACCCCTTATGTAAGCAAATATAAAAAAAATATGGAATTGAATCAATATATGCAAAATAAAAGCGTTAAAATTGTATGGGACCCGTACTAATTATATACGCGAATATTAGAAAATATAACCTGTATTAGTAGATTACATGTATAAATTGAAAATACCAATAAACCCGTAATCTTTAAATCTGAAGACAGTCATTTATTCCAATATATGTCAAAATTAAAGTGCTAAAATTATATGGGAAGATATACACGTACTACTTATAATGTCCGATTATTAGTAGAAGATTGCCCGTTTTGCAATATGAGTCACAAATGTTTTTTGGTAAAATACAACAGACGACGTAATAAATTGAATATATAATTAATCCCCTTAATCTTCATACCAGAAGACTGTACTTGATTCCAATATATAAGCCAATATATGTCAAAATATATGCCAATATACCTGTACTACTTATATTCTCGTAGGTTAGAAGATATACCCGTGCATTCCTAGAAGATTACTCGTACAACGTACAATATGCGTGTGTCAGCAATTTTTGCCGCAATAAAATAATGGTGTAATAACTTAAAAATATCAATAATCCCTGAATCAATAATTCCGGAAATATCAATAATAATAATGTTTAAACCTGAAGAGTATAATTGATATTATCCAGTCCAAAATGAAATGGCAATGAAATTTATTTTATATACATATCTTCATTATTCAAATCGGAAAGGATTTAATAAAAATCGTCTGCCGCATAAACACATTGGATTTAAATCCGTTGCTAAGCGACATGATATCATTTGCTTCAAATAAATTGGTAGAAAAAATATCGTCTAAATAGTTATATTTCTATGGAACATTTGGCGACAGTTTCGTCAAATTAGCGACATTTTAAAAAATCGCCAAATTTATCGCCAAGTGGGACTGTAGAACTGACAGTTCCACTTTGCGACAAATTGACGAAATATCATCACAATACTATCCCCTAACAAAAAACCATTAATATCATTTATGTAGCGCAATTTTATCAATTTCAAGATATTTTTATAGATTTGAAAACATTTTTATCAATTTGGTGACATTTTAAAAATTCGCTAAATGTATTACTAAGTAGGATGGTTGGTCTGACAGATAAATGCTAACCAAACATCATTTTAGTACTCTCTTCTAACAAAACAAAAAAAAATTTCATTGATATGTAGAAGACCCAAGCCACACGACCAACCCGAAGGTTTATGGCAGCTGTTTGTGTGTCGTTTATATCAATTTGGCGACATTTTCGTCAATTTGGCAAAGTTTAAGAAAAGTTGTCAAATTAGCGATATCCCTCCAAATTCGTAGCTTTGAATTTGCAGATCTGAATGAAACTTTCTTATCCCGTTTCAATATACTAAATGAAAACACTACAATTGTATTAGAAGATATACCCGCTCTACTCTTTTTCTGTTTCAACAATCGGCTATATGAATTTATTGGCTAAACACAATATATGAGTTTAGTAGCTAAATACGATATAAGCTTGAAAACTCTTTGCCAAAATAAATGAAATTGATGTACGCAGTCAGCAATTAATATAATTAAAAAAAAAATCAAACCGTCCATTCATAAGATATACTTTTATATCCATTTATCCATTTATTTATTATTTAAATCGAAAAAAAATAATAAAAACATTAACAAACACATTTAATTTAATTGCGATGTCGAGCAACATGATATATCCTCCTAAAATGTTAAAATTTATTAACCACTAACAGCACACCCGTTATTCGTACGGAGTGTATAATTTAAAGAAACTTAAAGTTCGCAATCATGTGCAAATTCTGTTAAAATATTAAATTTATTGCTCCTAAAGAGAAGTTTAAGAATATTTGTTCTCACTATGCAAAATTATCTTCACGATCAGATCTGAAGAATAAAACATCCTGCCCCCTTTTGTAAGCAAATTTACAGAAGAAAAAATAGAAATTGAATGAATATATGCAACCCCGTACTAATTATATTGTCGCAGATCAGAAAATATGCCAATGTGTTAGTAGAAGATTACCCGTATTACAATATGCGTCTCAAAAATATTTGCCAAAATAAAAGAGATGACGTAATAAATTGAAAACATCAATAATATCCGTACTCTTTATACCAGAAGGTCGTAATTGATTCCAATATATGCCAATATATATCAAAACATATGTCAATATACCTGTACTACTTATATTCTCGTAGATTAAAAGATATACACGTGTATTTGTAGAAGATTCGTACAACATACAATATATGAGTTTAAACAATTTTTGTCATAATAAAATAATTGCATAATAACTTAAAAATATCAATAATCCTTGAATCAATAATCCCCGAAAATATAAATAATAATAATTTTTAAACCTGAAGACCGTAATTGATATTATCCAGTCAAAAATGCTATAAGAAAAATCAAATCGTTCTTTTCTAAAATATATTTTTATATCCATTTATTTATTATTCAAATCGAAAAAATAATTATTAAAATTAACAGACAGATTTAATTTAATTGCGTTTCTGAGTAACATGATATAAGATAGAATCTTATAACATGTTAAATATGTCATGTCTTATAACATAAACTGCGAAATTAAATAACGATTTTGATTTCTCTATACTTCTCATTGTTCCGTAAAAGCTTGTTTTAAATAAACCATGAACCATGGAGATAGATTTCCCCTTTAAATCATGTTTCAAACAATTCATGTTTTCAGAAAGTGACTAATTAACGCAAAAAATCTCCCATCAAACTCAGAGATTAAATTTTAATTCACTTTCAAACGGTTTTCAAGCTTTTCGTTTGGATAAACCACGGAGTTAGGGAGTAGAACTCCACGGAAAAAGTTCCGTTTTTCATTAATATCTCGACAACCCCAGGTCTTAGAAACTCGAAACTTGGACAAAATTTATGGGGGAATATTTTAAGGCTATTCACCAAATTTCATTAAATTCGGTTCAGCCGTTTTCCCGTGATGATGAGACAAACGAAAATTTCGTTTTTTACTAATATCTCGAGAACCACTGGTCGTAGAAACTCAAAACACGGATATAATTTTAAGTGGGGCTATTTCTGGGCTACCCACAAAATTTCATCAAATTCGGTTCAGCCGTTCTGCCGAATCAAATTCATCAAATTCGGTTCAGCCGACAGACAGACAGACAGACAGACAGACAGACAGACAGATTTTCATTTTTATTTATATAGATTATCAGGTCAGCATGCAGAGTCAATCCTTCTATCTATCTGTCTGTCTCTCTGTGTGTGTATGAACGCGATAACTACAAAATGAATGCTCCTGGTCATTGCAGAAAAAGTAAGGAGTTAAAACTTTATATTAAGAAAATGCCAATATCGTTTGAGACACTAATTCACTTGGCGCTTGGGTAGAATAAGTAGTCCTGCATTATATGCATTTCTTTGTCCTTTGGCGAAATGCTTAAAGTATTTATTTAAACTGCCAATTTTGAAAAAACAAATTATTGGAGCAATGTTAAGAAACAATAAAGAATGCGCATTTAAAATTATTTTTACGTTTCAATTAATTTTTATCTATCATTTTGTGTTCTGAACTCTATTCTGCAACTATAAAAAAAATACTGGTTAATTTTATTCATAATTAGGGGACCCTTAATTTAAAAATAATCAAAAATTCATATACTTAAATACTACGCCTTTCTGTTGTGTCAACTAACAATAGCGACTACTTTACTAATACTTGCGACACCTAGGTATAATTCTCAAAGCATTATGGAGTTTTATCTGCTTCTTTCTTACTCCATGCTCCAACGAGTATCAAATTTTATGTTTAGATGTATTAAATGAAAAACTTAAACGAGATATATTATTTAGTAATTCTTCTAATGTCGCTGTTTTGAAAAGTAACATTTCTATAAGGAAATATAATAGGTTCCAACTAATTTGAATTCCAAAGTCAATGTTAATGTATGTTAAAATTTCTCCATGTAATAACGATTATAACCCAAATTGTTGCATCGTAACACCACCTGAAATTGGATAATAAAAAATATTCATGGAAAAATTTAGTTTATTTCGTCCTATAAATTGATATGACTTTTATGATTTCAAGCAACAAGGCAGGGACGCTAAGTAAGAGCATCCGATGACGTCATAATTTCATAGATGCAATGAGGTGTGACGTCGAAATGTTCTTGAAATACTTTTCTTTTTAGCACTGTACAACATAGTTGAAAAGTGTTTATGAATTTGCTCATTCTGTCTGTCTGTCCGTTAGCACGATAACTGCCGTAAAAATGACTTTATCAAAATGAAATTTTAGTATGTTATTCAGATGGTCTGCGGGACCTATGGGAATATAAATTAATAATGTCACTCAATTAATTTTGGATTGAACCCGGGTTGATAATTACCTAATTTTTCAAACATTTTTTAAGCAGATTTAAAATTCACAAATTGTTTCGAAAGTTTTAGGCAATATTCAAATTATCCCATAAAATATATAAATAAAAATTCAGCAAAATATATTCAGTAGTTTTTTAAATAAAAATTAAAATAGTAATTACACCCTTTATATGAAGAGATCACGTGACCATTATATGACGAGATCACGTGACCCACTTCAAAATAAAATATGTCATCCATCTTGTGTCAAAATCGTGATTTTTAAAGTTCTTTTAAATTCATATTTAGTGTTGTATCCGTCTTAAAACTGCTTTATTTTTGCTTAAATTCTGTGTATCTACATACTGACACAATGCAATTATAATATAGTTGAGTTTAAATGATCATCCAACTTCGATTATTTCTCCAACGAAGCCTAATTTTCACTCATGGAAAATGTAAATACCAAAAGATGTAGAATGAGTTGTATAAGAATTGCTGCATTTCTTTAACGCAAAATTATTTAGCTCATGGAATCTGCAATATAGCTGATATGAATGAAACATTCATTGACACAGAGACGCAAACGATTTTTTTTTATGAAGTTAAGTGTTTTTTATGAAGCATAAAGTTAAATTACTTGTGCCTCCATGGTTTTTAGTCTTTAAATAAAATAAATTATTATAGTATTGTGATGAATGAAATGAATGGAAAAAATTTATGAATGAAATGCTGCTTTTATATAGAGAGCCAGGCGTGTTATATTTCGATGACGTCATTTGAATAAATTTCATTTGTTTCCGATGAAGTTTTCAGATATAATAAATTATTGTATTATTATGATAATTTTAAAAATATTACCGAGGAATGTATCGCATTTTAGCGATGTTTTAAACCAGGCAATTTATATTTCAATGCCGTCATTTGAATGAAGTTCATTTTTTTCGATGAAGTTTTAATTTTTCAAATATAATAAATTAATGTAGTATTGTGATAATTTTAAAAATATTATCGAGGAAGGTATCGCATTTTAGCGATATTTAAATAAAATTGCATTTCAGTTGGAAAGTGTTTCATAATCTATGCTTTATGCATGATTGATCTTTCTTGTTTAAAAATTAGTCACATTTTGTGGTGTGTAGCGACATTTATAAAAGCGCCTAGACTATAACAAAAATATATTTTTTTAATATCTCTTTAGCTTTCAATTTTCTTTGTTTATTTTTAATATCCCTACAATACTATATGGACATATAATAGTACATGTAAAAAAGAAAATAATATGATGTCGGACAAATATCCGAGAATAATCAATAATCAATATCCGAGAATAAGCAAATTTTAATAGATTTAGGCGTTTTTAGATCCTCGAATATAAATCAATCATTTTATCAATAATGTCAGTCTGGCTCGCTGCAAGTCTGTGACTTCGATATCTCTCGAATAAATTTAAAAAATAGAAACTGAATTTGCTATGATTGTTGAAATGGACAACCGTCAAAGATCTAGTATATTTTGAAGCTCGGATTAGGGGAATGCCCTGAATTTTTCAAAATATTTTCGAAAATCGAAAAAATTTATTAATAAAAAATTTTGTTAAATTTTTTTACAAATACAGACATATTTTATGATATTTTTCGTGTTTTTCGAATGGCATTTACTGAACATTTAACATTCTCCGTACTCGAGATATTGCGCATTTTTGATTAAAATGTAAAATGTAAAACAATAAAAATAAATTTGTTCACGATTATCAAATGATTGAATACAAGTTCTTTTAACTGGAAATAATTGGACACTATCATTTAGGAATTGTCCTAAGCCGTCTTCGAGATATTACTTCTTTTTCTTTCTTTTCCACAAAGAGAGTGATATCTCTTGAAATAGTTAAATGATTTCCATAAAATTTGGTATTATTATTTCAATTAATAATAGCAAACAGTCTATTGATTTTCAGCGAGATCTAGCAATAAAAAGATCAAATGTATGTAATTGTTTGTTCTCTCGTGATATCAAAAATTCGTCATGCGTCAAAAATTCGTCATTCGTAAAACGTCACGTATGAAATCCTGAAAACGTCACGTATGTAATCTTGTATGTACGACATCCGATTTTAAGAAAGTCCACCCTGACCGTCCGACCTACCCAAAGATGTGAGGTAACTTTTTGAATGGCCGGAAAAAGTCAGCCAATTAGATCTAAATCAGAACCTAATGGGGTTAGCAATCATAGGAATCACGTCATCCTTCCTCTAGCCCAGTGGACGGGCGTCTGCTTTTGTGCAGCTCGTCAATGAACTTCTACGAAAATTTTTCTTTTGTATAAAAATACCTTTATTAAAGCATGGCAAAATTAGAAAAAATGTTTTTCTATTTTTGTAAAGCAGCTTCTATACACTACTTTTTAAAGGTTCAGTGTAATAGAAATCTCCAAAGTATAATTTACAAAACATTGATATATAAACAATTGGAATCTCCCAAATCCCAACGTTTCTTCAACATTACACGGCTATATGCCGGAAAATATTGCAGTGAACTGCGCAGGACTTTCATTGAAGAATTGTACAACTTTTGTTGTCAGGGGGGAAATGAGATTTATTAGGCAAATCTTAATAGTGCTAAGGGTGAAAAAACTCCTGCGGATAGTGTGTCTAATTTATGTAAGATGTTAGAAAATAATAGAAAAGTTTATACGCACAATGTGGGATAAGCGTCTGAGCAGATAAAATTTGAGGTTAGATTCCCTACCAGTATAGCAGTTGCAACAGCTTGGTCATCTTTTGATTCTTGAATAAAAATGTTCATGAGTGAAATAAATGAAGGATTTGCTTCTCCAACTTAATCGGATAAGTCAAACTCTCTCGGATAAGTCATTAGTAATGTTGAGCTTTCGCGTTGTCAGCAGACCTTGAATTCAAGATGGGAAAATTAGTTCTAGCCTGAAATGGGCGTTGTTAAAAGCTAAACACCGCAGTCAGTTATCATATCACCATCACCATATTTCGACATAGGTTTTACGTTATTGTTGCTCCATAGGAAGGAGCTGGTAGTTTTAGTTAAAGCAGTGAAATTTTTAAAATAGTTTGAGATCTAAAAATTTTCGATAGCGCATTCTTCAATCTGAGGTGTAATGATAGCTGTGATTACGATCTGCATGCCAATATACACATTTTGTTTTTGGAAAAATACTCCAAAAGAGAATTTATATCCAAAAATATGCGTTGCAAAATGTAAAGAACTACATCAAATCCATAAAATTACCATTGATTGATTACGATATTTGTAGTTCACCAGAAAGCAACAAGCAATGGGGCAGCTGAGGCTCAAAATATTCAGTTATTCAGGAGTTAAACTGCATCTTAGGTATTTCATTGGGCAATTTATAGAACAGTTGAAGGCATTCTTCCAAAGTTCGTTAAATTTTAGAATTTGCCTTCTGAGGTTCACTTACTTTATCACTTAAAAGGGCGTGACAAAATGTGTGCTAACTTGGATAGTAAGATAGTCAAAAATTTTGTACAGAAAATATTTCTGCATTATCATTGCTGATGAACAGTAGAAAGTGGAAGTGGAAGAAATTATGGTGCAGAGAATTCTTCACAATACTTCAATGCATGGTCTGCGGAGGTCTAGGCCACACTAGTTCCAGATGCCCTGAGGAGGAGGGGTTTGAGATGTACTGCTAGGCATCCTACAGGCAATTGTGCTGAATTTTTTATGTGTATACATTGTGATAATTTCAATAAGATAAACATAGCGAAAAGAGAGGTTAATCATTCTTGCCGAAATCATGAACGTAATCCATTTAAACCTGAGCTGGGAAGGTTCCTGAAGCATGTAGATTATGGGGAATGAGGATATACTGCTGTCTTGGTGTAGTGATTATTTTGGATGATTATAATATTGCTATAGCTATTTGTTATGGAAAGTTAAGTTGGAGTTCAATAGTGATTGACATTTTACTTATGATTGTTGGGAGTTTTGATTCCAGGAATTGCTTATTTTGACTGATTTCTACGATATAATGTTTGTGTAAGTTTGAGGATAAGAGAATTATATTTGAATATTTTGTCCTTTGGGTTGCTTCTTCTTTGGTTAGGGATTTCTTAGTCTTGAACTCTAGCTTTTTACAGCCGACTTTTGTTGTTTAAATATAATTTTGACACGACAAACCTGCGAGTATATTTATTGTTATTGTTTTGCTTTGAAACGGAACTAGAAATATATATTTATATCTATAATTTGCTTTGCTGTCTTGGGGAACACACGAATAATATGGGACTTTTGTAACGTATATTGTTTGCCTATTTGTTAACAAGAATCGCACATTACTGTTGGAGTTCTGTTATGAATATCCTGGGCTTATCCCCTTGCCTAAGTGTCTTTTCTTCTTCTTCGACCAGACCGCCCAACCTACCCGGAGGTGTAAGATATTTGTTTGGACAGCCGGAAAGTGCTACAAAATTTAGACCGGAACCCAGTGGGGAGGCATCCACAGGGACTGCACCCTCCTTCCTGTACCACCAACCTCTCGAAAGGACTTACGGACCCACATGTTTAACGTGATCGTACACGTCAACAGTTTGGGCAGTGGCGGGGATCAAACTCGTGTCGTCCGAGTGCAATCTCCACGAGCTAACCACTGGGCTACCCGGCCTTGTCCTTTCTGAAATATATACCCCTTATGGCTACGGTTTTGAACTTTTGCTAGTTTTAATATTTTGTTGAACTTACGGCCGATGGTTGCTGGGCGCCGAGTCTCTTGACTTTGACCTTAGGGTAATCTCTTTGGGGGTCAATAGTTCCCTTGCCCTTTTTATGAGGCTGTATGTTTTATGTTTTAGTTTTGAAGATGGATACGTGTAAAGAGGGTTGGATATTACTTGTATATTATATTGTATATTATATTTAAATGTCTGGTGGGGTTCAGAAACTGTTCTCTATATTTCAATATTATGCTGATATTTTGGGATTTGGTTATCTTGTGTTGGGGATCGTTTCCTCTCTCGGCCATACACAAAAATGCTCCAAGCCCATTGTGGCGAGCAGTGCGGTTTGGGTCAAAAAGTAATGACGACAAAGGCCGTCGATGAATTTTGTTAAATAACCGTATACAGACTTGCAACACCGAACTTCGAAAGCATCCGCTAGATGGCAGATAAAATAAGAGGATTTAGTTTTCTTCACTTTACACTGCATTAAAAATAGTATTTGTGGTCAGCTTTCATATAATAACCTTTTAATTTCATATTATTTGAAGAAATCTATATAACCGGCTTGTTAATTTGTTAAGAAACGAGTACTGGAGGTTAATGCCGGATTAGTTTATGCAGCGCTTAATTGTGATTAAGAAGATTCCGCTTGAGTACAGGTATGCATATGAGTGTGAGTGCTTATGTATGCGTACGTATTTGTGTATGCTGCCCGCGAGCCTCTAACTGACTTAAATGCTGCAGTTGGCTCAATAAAGATTAAAGACCACTGCCTTAACCCATCACCTATCGGGTGGGCTTTGGAAGCTGTCGATTTATGATACTCATACTTCGCGTCGACACGGGAATAGTTTTGGGCGGTTTCGAGCACCGAATACTGGACTACCGCGTGTGATCCATAACCATTGGGCTATCACTGCCTAGATTTTAAGAAAGTCCACAACCCAGGCCGTGGGGCTCACCCGAAAGTGTGGAGCACTTTATTCCACGGCCGGGAGTAAAGATGACTCCCAAGCACGAAGCAGGAAAAACGGGTCACCCAGTCCCGCCGGAGAGAGGCAGTCGTCATGCAGCGTGTGCGCCACTCAGGAACATCAAGAGGACAGCAGACTAACGCCCATCCGAAGAGATTTTAAGAAAGTGTAAAAAAACATCTTATCATTATTTTTTTTTAATATTTTTCATCTTACTGACACAAAACAACCAACCAACCAGGAAGCCAAATATAAATTCAGGACTGAGATGAAAGGTAAGACCAGATATGGACCTAAAAATATTTCATTCTGGAAAATTCCTATGATGAGTTTCCTCATTATGAGTTTGAAAATTGAGCAACTCTTTCGCTTCAAAAGTTCTTGTTTAGTCCGGATGGGTAGAGTTTTATCTATGATATATTTCACGTCATATTCTAGGCATATCCATAACAGAAAACAACCAGAAAACCTCAAGCACGGGCCATGAGATAAAGGAAGACAGTCTGTCGTACTACATATCTTATCATTGTTTTCTGTAAGGTGTGCGATAAAAAACTAAAAATTTTTAAATGTTATGAGAAGAGACGGTGTAAAATATAATACAGCATAAAAATTGATAAGGACGAAGCAGATCTCAAGTTGTAAAAGGAAATGTGATGTTGCCTATAAGGGTGTTACGTACTTTTATTTCCATAAACTTGTCAAAAGAGGGTCTTTACTTTTCCAAGATTATGTTAAATTTTTACACATTTTGCTTAATAAAAATTCATTCATGTCTGTTTGCCTGCCCATTCGTCTGTTGGTTGAGTAATAAAACATGACATCTAAGCGACCTATAGCTACGAAATTCGGCGCAGTCAGGTCAGATCCGAAGACATTTCACAGAGATTTTTTTAATTCGAATTATTATTTTAGTTATTTTATGCTCGAGCTTAATTTTGAGCGATTTTTACACAAATCAGTTCCTCCATCAAGTCCTCAGGATGAGTGGGACGGTCTGGGTCTTCAACAAATCAGTTCCTTAGCAATGAAAAATATTATCACAGATTTTCCATCTTGAAACAATATCTTCTTAATGACCATTAAACCGAATTCGTAAGTCAATTCCTTCATATTAAATTAAAAACAAGAAAGATCAATCATGCATAAGCATTGATTATGAAACACTTTCCAACTGAAATGTAATTTCATTTAAAAATTTCTAAAATGTGATTCATTCAGTGGTAATATATTTTACATTATCACAGTACTACAGTAATTTATTATACTTAAATATTTAAAACTGTATCGAAATATAAATCAACTGATTCTTTATGCAAAATCAATGAATATTTCATTCATATAACTTGTATTCCAGACTCCAGAGCTAAATAATTTTGTGTGAAAAAAATTCAGCAATTCTTATGTAATTCATCTTACAATCGCTTGAGATATTTGCATTCAGCATATGTTAAAATTAGGCTTCCTTGAAGAAATAATAAAAGTTTAGGGATCATTTAAAATCACAACTATTGTAATTGCATAGGCACGGAATTTAGATACACAGATAATACACAGATAATATATATGTGTATGTGTATGTACTCAAAGTATTGGAATCGTGCCGAAGATCGGAACTCGAATTTTCAAAGTATCTACACGTTTTGGGACTTCTAGAACACGAAAAAACTACTTTTAGGAAGACGTCTGTGTGTGTAAGGGTGTATCTGTGTATGTTTCTGTGTGTCTGTGTGGATATTACATCCACTCTAATTGAAAAACTAATGGACCGAATTTCATACAATTTGGTAGGTATGTTTTTTGTGGGAAATCCTGATGTTCATTAGATTATAGTACGATTCGTAATAAAAGAATCTGCCTTCTTTGCGAAATGGCCGCAGAAATTGCCTTTATCCACTCTAGCTAAAAACTAATGTACCAAATTTAACAAAATTTGGAGTATAATATTTCAATAACCTACAAGTGATTTATATACCAAATTTAACAAAATTTTGTATATAAATCATTTGTAGGTTATTCTACTACGATTCGGGAAAAAGGAACGGGCTATTTTTGCGAAATGGCCAGCAAAAATCGTTATATATAAAAATAAAAGACTACGTGTGCTCAATTATATCAATTAAATTCCTATTTTATATGTGATTTTTGACAACAAAAAGAATAAGACTAACCCCATTACTCTAGGACTAGCCGTTCTTGAGATATTCTAGTTTTTTCGCGTTTTCGCTACGCCACCTTTGACAATAAGTCTAGCTATCAAATGAGAACCAAATTTAAGTTTAACGTGTAAATTCAATGTCATTTAAAATACTTATGTTGTGCAGATAAACTCAAATTATCATTGAATAAATAAAGAGAACGAATATGAGTCTGCAGGGAAAGACATGTGCTGTCCACATCAGAATTTTTAACAATATTACACCAATGATTTATAGAAGTGAACGGGGATTATTTTCAGGCCATTTCGAAAAAAATGTATGATCTATATTTAAAGATCCATCAAATTTTTGTCGAATAAAATGTTCAACAAATTTAAGCTGTGTACCAAATTTTAACTCTCTAGGACGTAGGAAAGTGCATTTAAAATGCCATCAATTAAATTTATCATGAAGAGTTATATAAAATTTATAAAAAATGAAAAATTGTTATCTACCAAATTTATTTTAAAATATGAAGCCACTCCCATATGCAAAACGTTTAAACAAATGGAGAGATATTTATTATATAATATCTCTCTCTTTTCTTTCTGGAAGATATCCCAAAGTCAGAATTTAATTGAATTTGTTTTTTTCCCTATATTAAATAATTTTTTTAATTAAAAAACTACTTAACATATTTTACTGAATTTTTTTTTATATATTCTATGGGATAATGTGAATATTTCCTAAAAATTTCGAAGCAATTCGTGAATTTTAAATTTACTTAAAAAATGTTTGAAAAATTAGGTCCCATAGGGTTCAATGTATTTCATTTTTTCAACCCGGGTTCAATAAAAAACTAATTGGGTGATATTATTTATTTATATTCCCATAGGTCCTACAGACCGTCTGAACAACATACTAAAATTTCATTTTGATAAACTCATTTTTACGGCAGTTATCGTGCTAACGGACAGACAGACAGACAGACAGACAGACAGACAGACAGACAGACAGACAGACAGACAGAATGAACAAAGTCATAAACACTTTTCAACTTTGTTGTAAAGTGTTAAAAACTCATCGAAATACGCTTAATTTATGCAATTTCATTTTTATTTTTGCGCATTGACTAGTTAGAGGTTTATATGATTCAAATTTTTAAAATGAATATAAAGTGATATATTTGCATTCTAGTGAAGAAAATAATTAATTACTCCATATCTGATTTCTCTTCATTTTAAAGTGAGTGCATAAAAAGCTGTGATTTTCAATTTGGACCTCTATCGAGAAAAGCGAACGGAACAAATTCCTGCTTCCTAACGTCATATCTGAGTACGTGAACGGGTTTCATTAAGAAGGAGGTGGTGGGGCGCCTAAAACATAGGAGCCTTAGGAAATATGTTTTAAATTAAAGCTCATAAAGAGCTGACGTATTCGTCATTTTGTATCTTACCTATCCATTGGTTTCTATTGTGCAACGACTCGAAATCGTGCATTGTGATACAAATTCATAATAAAATGGGGGCTGTTTGCCCACAAATTGCTCTAATTCCCAAAAAAGGGATACGGATTCCTAAATTAACAAGAAAGAAGAAATGGGTAAGTTGTAGAAAAGAAGAATGCAAGAATATCGTTCTTCTTTTAGCCGCAGTCTGCGATAAGTGCACAAAAACAGGTGCGCCCACAGAGGTGAACAAGGAAATTGGTGCTGGTTATGCGACACTGCATAACCAGCCTTCATAACTTCGACCATAGGTCATCCTGTGTTATAGAAGCTTTTTTTTAAGTCGTGACTTCACAATATGGTTTCTTATTATTTTCTTTTGTTCTAAATGAACGTATTTTTAAAGCTTTTGTTAGTTTTCGAAAATTCGCAGCGAGTTCTGGTGGAATTTTAATAAGATATTTACATCTAAATACTCAGGTATCGCCGTGTATGACTTATAGTTCATTTATATTGCAAAAGATTTAAAGAACTTATATTAAATTGTAACATTTCTATAGTTTCAGCATATTCAGTGTCTTAAATGTGAGCCATATTATTAAAAAAGTATAAAAAATTCGTTCTTTGCTCTTAAAATATCTCTGCTTGTTAAACTATACATAAACCTCAAAGCGCCAAACACGATTCAAGATTAAAAAAAAAAATACTATGCTAAAGTGCAATGTAAACATTTGATTAAAAGCATCAACTGGTTTCAGAAGCAAAAACAGTCATCTTTCTCAGGGTAATAGGCAGAGCAACCATACCAGCAAAGTAATCTAGCGATTTTATGTTATTTTTCCTTGAAAAGGAATAACATCATTTATGGGACGTCAACTTTCATAGAGATATAACACGTTCTCACCTCGTTTCTTATCTTAAATGTATAAAATCATGAAAAAACTAAATTAACCCACTATTATCAAATTAGTGGTTTTTAACACTTTACAACAAAGTTGAAAAGTGTTTATGACTTTGTTCATTCTGTCTGTCTGTCTGTCTGTCTGTCTGTCTGTCTGTCCGTCCGTTAGCACGATAACTGCCGTAAAAATGACTTAATCAAAATGAAATGTTAGTATGTTGTTCAGACGGTCTATAGGACCTATGGGAATATAAATGAATAATATTACCCAATTAGTTTTGGATTGAACCCGGGTTGAAAAAATGGAATGCATTGAGCCCTATGGGACCTAATTTTTCAAGCATTTTTTAAGCGGATTTAAAATTCACAAATTGCTTCGAAAATTTTAGGCAATATTCAAATTGTTCCATAAAATATATAAAAAAAAATTCAGCGAAATATATTCAGTAGTTTTTTAAATAAAAATTAAAATAATAATAACACCTCTTATATGAAGCGATCACGTGTCCATGATATGAAACGATCACATGACCCACTTCAAAATGATATATGGCATCCATCTTGTCTCAAAATCGTGATTTTTAAAGTTCTTTCTAATTCATATTGAGTGTTGTATCCATCCTAAAACTACTTTATTTTGGCCTAAATTCTGTGCATCTATATATTTTAACAACGCAATGACAATATATTTCAGTTTAAATGCTCATACAAATTTGATTATTTCTACTATTAAGCCTATTTTTCACCTATGTAAAATGTAAACAGCAAAATATGTAGAATGAGTTGTATTAGAATCGCTGTAATTCTTTAACACAAAATCATTTAGTCCATGGAGTCTGCATGGCTGATATGAATGAAATATTCATTGATTTTAGAAAGAGAAGGACGATAATTTTCGATGAAGTTTTACGCATAGAGTTTTACTTACTTGTAGCTCCATGGTCTTAATTTTTAAATAATATAAATTATTATAGTATTGTGATGAATAACATGAATGGGGGAATTATTTATGAATGAAATGTTGCTTTTATAGAGAGAGCCAGGCGTGTTATTTTTTCTATGACGTCATTTGAATGGATTTCAGTTGTTTTCGATGAAGTTTTCAAATATAATAAATTATCGTAGTATTATGATAATTCTAAAATTATTACCGAGGAATGTATCACATTTTAGAGATGTTTAAACCAGGCAATTTATATTTTAATGCCGTCATTTGAATGAAGTTAATTTTTTTCGATGAAGGTTTAAGGTTTCAAATATAATAAATTAATGTAGTATTGTGATAAGTTTTAAAATATTACCGAGGAATGTATTGCATTTTAGACATGTTTAAATAAAATTGCATTGAAGTTGGAAAGTGTTTCATAATCAATGCTTTAAGCATGATTGATCTTTCTTGTTTATAAGTACTTTTAACTTATTTTTAACTTAAATCGAAACTATTTCTAACCTCCAAAACCGATTGATACTTTTAATTAAGTGTTTATGAAGTTAGACTAACAAAGTATTTTAATTTCCGATTATTTTACACAGCAGCTTGTATGAAGTTTTATACGTTTCAGTTTAATAGATTCGTTATATTGACATATGCCTTCCTGTTTTTGCTGGTGGGGTTGTTCTATTATTTTATCCTGAAGGTAGCTATTTTTGTCTCTAAAACCGGTATATACCTTTGATTTTATACTGTTACTTGAATGAAACATTTTAATTTTAGAATATCTGTAACATGTTGGGCGCTTTGAGTATTTTCTACCACAAGAAGCTGTTTTAAGGGAGTGATTAATTTTTAACCTTCTAAGTATCGTTTTTTCGAATTTAATTTGAAAACATTTTTAGAACACAATTAAACAGGCGAAAATTAAGTATATAGCGATAGATTATATACTTAAGATAGCACAATTATATACATTGATAGTTTACATAGATAGCACAATTATATACATTGCAACAGCTCTTGAAATCATTTTTTCTCAGTTTAAAATTTTTATGTCTGTTCGCGTGACTACAAAGAAGTTATTTTTCCTATTTGCTTAGAAATTATTATGCATGTTTAACAAATAAGTATGCGCTCACTAAAACTAAAATTTTTAATTTAAAAAAAAATTATAATACATGTTTTTCGTCTGATTTAAAAAAGAAAATATGAAAATCCAGCATTTATGAATTTTCTAAATATGTTTCGTCAAATATTTTCAAAAGTTCTGTTTAGTGCATAGAAGTATTTAAATAGCTCTATTTCTGGTGACTTCAGTTAAAAAATAGTCTTGCCGACAGTAACTTCTATAATTTATCAGTGAAAAACCCCGTGAAAAATCACGTGAAAATGTTTATTCACTAAGAACATATTTCTTCACTTATGAAAGATCTGAAGCATTTTAATTTCATGAAACTAGTTACTGTTTAAGTTTTACTTTTCCTACAATACATGGTAATGTTTAGGGAAAGTATTGGAATCGTGTTGAAAATCGCAACGTTTCGAGCACCCTAGAATGGATTTGGCGTCCATGGACGCCAATGTCTGCAAAAGGGGGTTGAACTGCTTGGGATAGGGTATTTCAAATACCTGTCTTTTTGAGCGGTTCTTCATTTGGGATTGACGCTGTCCCACCCGTAAGCAAAAAGGTAATAAATATTATTTTACAGAACTCGCACTGAAGATAAATATGGTGGGTTTTAAGCGGCACAAAACGCAATGTGTTTAAATGTTATAAAGATCAACGATTTACGATATTTCGGCCCTGTTAAATATAAATAATTTAATAAGTCTAATATCCCAACTTTAAGTTCTTTCTTTGTTGTTTGCACCACAGAATGTATCCACTGTAGCTCAAAACCTATTTGACCAAATTAAAAAAAAATATGGTAGGCAATTCACTTCTAGGTTACCCTGGTACTGATAAGATTTCCGTAAGATTTGAGAAAATCAACCTGCCTTTTTCTGCAAAATGGTAGATAAAAATCTTATGAAAACTGAACTAGAAACTGAATAACTGAGAAACTAGTTTACGAAATTTCACCAAATTTAGTAGATAAGTCAATTGTGGATTATTGTGATGTTGATTAGATTTTGGTACAATTCGGAATAAAGGAATCTGCCTCTTTTGGGAAATGACCTGCAAAAATCGTCAAGATTAAAAACAAAAGACTGCATATGCTCAAATGTATCGATTAAATGCTTGTTTCATACTTAATTTTTAAATGCGAAAATAAAAAGAAAACCCCATTACTCTAAGATGGACCATTCTCGAGATACTTAAGTTTGCACTTTCGAAGAACTGAAGACGTTTTTCATCGTAGTTGAAAATTATTTAATGAATCTTTTATAATTTAGTAGTTAAGCGCCTTAGTAGTTATCCTGATACTGGTCAGATTTTGAAAGGATTCTAAAAAATATAACCTGACATTGTTTGTGAAATGGACCGCAATGATAATTAAAATCTGATATAAATGAATAAAATTGTTCAACAATATTAAGTACTTGTTCTAAATGTAATTTTTGACAACTAGGCAAATAAGACTGAACCCATGCTCTAGCATTAATGAGGATTAACTGGAATTGCGGGGAGATGCAAACTTGCAAATTAAGGTGCATTAAATTGCTAAATGAAACGAAGATGAATTAAAAATACAAATTGGATATAATATCAGAAAAGTATTCATGTAAGCAATCATTACAGATACGATATTATTCTATCTACAATTTTGGGGCACTTCATACCTTCTCTAGTCTTCCAGTGTGAAATAATTTTGTTCGTCTATATATATACAAGGTGGTCATAAAAAAACTTCCCCAATATATGAACCCCTAGCGGCCTATCCGCTCAACCAATCGAAAGGAAATTTCAGATATTGTTATTTGACGGTATGCGCTCGAGATTTTGACAATTTCAAACAATAGAGTTCTCACGGTTACAGTGAAAAAATTTCGAAATTTTCGATTGGCAACACCCACTCTTTTTTTCCTGCGCAAATTAATCGGCTCATTGAAAAACCATAAATGGCATTGGAACGATACACGTATGACGAAAATTGGCGGCATAAAATATTTGCAAAGAAGAGCATTGTAAAGGGCCAATGACAACACAGAGAGCAGGTGCATTGACAAACTTTGCATAATTCACACGGATAGACAGTAGAAGCACCAATCACAAAACACCATGTGCAAAGCATTGTTTGTGGAAAACCTTTAATAAGCAGTGTGGGAAGATTGTTTTTACAATCAGACGTTCGAACGTGCCAACAAGATGACACTTACAGGGAAACAACGAGGTGAATTCATAAAGCTCTTTTATCTGAACGGGGGAAATGCTGCCGAAGCAGTGCGAATTTATCGGCGAAATCATAAGCTAACACGAGGCCCATGTTCCGTACGAACTGTACGTGATTTGGTAAAAAAATTTGAAGAAACTGGATGCACGTGTGATAGACCGCGATCCGGACAACCATCTGTTCCTGTTGAAGTTGTTGCGGAAGTGCATAATACGATTACTGCAGGTCCATTGCGTACTGCAAGAAGTGTTGCCCGCAATTTGGATGTACCGAAAACCACAGCCCTCAAGCTTCTGCGCTCTGTTCGGCGGGTGTTTCTTTATCGATTCCAGCGCGTCCAGATGTTGCAATTTGGAGACGAGCAACAGCGTATCGACTTTGCGAATTTTTTCCTTGTCAGATATGATGAAGACAGCAGGTGGCCGCTGCGGATATTATGAACGGATGAGGCATATTTCTCTTTAACTGGGAACGTAAACTCCAAGAACTGCGTTCACTGAGTTGACGAAAATCCTCACGATGTGGCACCAGTGCCTTTACACAAAGCTAAATTGACTGTGTGGTGCGGCATCGCAAGCACATTCATACTCGGTCCGTACTTCTTCGAAGTGTTCACTTCCAATGGTATGGAAACGTGCTCCATCACATGTCCTCGGTATAAAGCAATGTTGCAGAATTACGTACTTCCAGATTTGCAGCAGCGAAATGCCGTTAATGACATTGCATGGATGCAAGATGGTGCTCCTCCACATGTCGCTACATGTGTTCGACAAGTGCTGCAACAGAACTTTCGGAATTATATTGTTATTTTTTCTATGACGTTATTTGAATGAATTTCAGTTGTTTTCGATGAAGTTTTCAAATATAATAAATTATCGTAGTATTATGATAATTCTAAAATTATAACCGAGGAATGTATCACATTTTAGAGATGTTTAAACCAGGCAATTTATATTTCAATGCCGTCATTTGAATGAAGTTCATTTTTTTCGATGAAGGTTTAAGTATTCAAATACAATAAATTAATGTAGTATTGTGATTAGTTTTAAAATATTACCGACGAATGTATTGTATTTTAGACATGTTTAAATAAAATTGCATTGAAGTTGGAAAGTGTTTCATAATCAATGCTTTAAACATGATTGATCTTTCTTGTTTTATTAAATATTTAATAATAAAGATAAATATGTGATATTCTTATTTTATTAAATATTTAATTATACAGATAAATGTTTGACATTCTTATTTTATTAAATATTTAAAAATAAAGAGTTTTTCATAATTTAAAAAAGTATTTTGTTAAGTTTTCGAGGGATGACATGGGGTAATGTCTATTATCTATCTCATAGTAAAGGTTGTAGGTCGATGACATTTGAAATTTTCATATAAGTATCTATGATACGTTCTTCTGATCAACTTTCTTTGGACGGTTTGTAGAGAATAATTGTAATGAGATGTGAGCAATCATATAGATACGGCATTAGTCAGGCAATAATTTGTGTCATCAACCTTTTCCACATTCACCAATCTCCCAAGGTGAAATAAATTTCTTCAAATATATATATTTTTTATAATATTTTTATTTTCATTTACATAAATTAAAGTAATTTTTTTGTATGTAAAAGTGTGTCCGGTTGCAATATATATATCTTAAGCAGGATACGCAAATGTTGAAAATTTAGGATGCAACGCCTAATAGGACTGCTTTCCGATCTTCTGAAAAACGTTCCAAAATATCTAAATGTTCCGTAGCCTGCAGGATTCGAACCGGCGAAGAAATACCCATATAGGTTTCTAGTCCATCGCCTTAACCTTTCGGCCATGGCTAATACGAAGAGTTGGAGCAACTAAAACATTCTTCTTTTGGTCTTTCAGTAATAAATGCTTCATTTCGACTTTTTTGAACGGTTGACAGGAATAACGGTAAATTGATGTAAACAATAAAAATTGATACTGTATTAATCTATTTGCTATTTTGGGTCATCAAGCGTTCATACATTTTCCAATCTTCCAAAGGGAAATAAGTTTGTTTGCATATATATATATTAATCCATATATATATATTTTAATTTATATAAATAAAAGTAATTTTATATTATGTAAAAAATATGTTCGATTGTAAAATATATATCTTAAGCAAGATTCACAAATGTTTAAAATTTGAGACACAATGACTTATAGGACTGTTTTCCGATCTCCTGAAAAATACTCAAATATCTAAATATTCCGTTGTCGGCAGAATTCGAATTTGCGCGAGAATATCCCAATAGATTTCCAGTTCATCCCCTTAACCTTCATAACCGGTAATATTCTATCTGCAATTTGGGTCATCAACACTGCATGCCTATCTCAAACTTCCAATGTGAAATTAATTTGTTCGCATATATATATATATATATATATATATATATATATATATATATATATATATATATATATATATATATATATATATAAGATTTAAAATGAAAAAAGAAAATATATAGGTGGATTGATTGTGTTTACAGGGTTGCAGAAAGGTCAAGGGGGATTGCGACCCCTATTTCCTGGTTAGAAGCTAGCTTTGACTTCATGAAAATGCTCCCAGAGACTCTGCACGCCCGAAACAACAATCGATCATGCCCGTGGGGAAAAAATGGCCGAATCCCAGACAACATAAAATTGATCAAAATAACAAAAAAATTGGAAATTTTACTAACCAGCAAGACGAGAATCATGGAAGAGTTGCATAAAGCGTATAAACTTCGAATAGGAAAGCATACATAAAAAAGTTGCGTCTAACTTATAGAGCCATCTGGATGTGAAACAATCAGATAATTCTAGGTAAGAGTTGAGTTGTATTGTATGATGTCGGATAAATTAACATAATTTTTATCACAATAATTTCTGCAAAAAACATCATAATAGTGCTGTACAAAGCGGAAGGTATATGATTGTTCCCGAGTTCCGTTGATTAAATGCATCATGCATTTATTAAATTCTGTAATAGATGAGTTTAATAATCTGCATCTGTTCAAGTGATTTACGATTAAATGACGTTGTACGTTTAAACTCAAGTTGGTATTCCAGTGGATAAAATAATTGATCTTGCAGTCATATAGATGTCTCTTGTCAAATAATTTATAACATAATTTCTGTTCCAAATTATAATAAATAGTGATGTCAAGGAAATCAACTGTTCCTACATTCGCTGACTCCGATTCGATTAGTTCAAGACACGGCGGTTAGAATGTAAAATCAAATATAGTATATTGATTATCCACTCCAATCATGACGTCATCAACGAATCTAAAGAATGGTATTTCACTAATTAAATGCGTACTTTTCTTATAATGATGTAAGTAAAAATCCGCAAGTAACGAGGAACATCCCCCTCCCATTGGGATACCTTTGATTTGTCTATAAAATGCGATTCCATTATATAGAATATTCTCAAATATGACAATCTTAAGGAGGCTTTTGTACTTGTTGGTTTCCACATGTTTGTGTAAATCTGATGTAAAATAAATTTCCATTAAAATATCAAAGAGATCTTGTAAGTTGATATTGTTAAATAGGTCTTTAAAATCAAACGTTCTAAAATAAAATCTTTCAGAAAAAGTTTTCAATCTGTCGACCACTTCATAACTATTTTTAATCATAACTGAGCCCTCTTTTCGTATTTTCTTCATAACAGGTGTTAATAGTTTTAATAAAATGGAATTCACTTTGGTTAAATAGGTATTACAACCTATAGTGACAGGTCTAAATTTAACAGGTTTTTTATGGATTTTTGATATGAGCACTAAATATGGAAATTTGACCACTGTAATATTAATACCAATTTGTTTATAGAGGGCTATAATTCTATTAACATTAGGAATATATCCTTGTTTAATTGGACAATACATATTGATGTCTTTATAGCATGCCAGTAGGAGTTGTACGTAATGTGATTTGCAAGTAAATGCGTAGTTATTAATGGCTTTATCCATATAGGTGATGACATAGCTGTTGCGAAATGTCTCCAAAACTGCTTTACTGATTTTTTCTGTTTTCGTAAATTGTTTAAGCAGGTTATATTGAGATTTAAATGCGTTAAATACGTTATAACGCCATTCATTAAAAGTGGACAATGGATAACTGTATTTTATTGCAGTTTTGTAAATAAAGGCTTCCAGATCCTTATTAAAATTACAATCTACTTCACCCTTGAATACTTGATGTCGAAATTTAGTGCCCATCTTTAAAAACTGCAGTAAAGGAAGGTCTTTTGCAAGTTTAATGTCTCCTGTGACGATATGACCGTGTGATCTTGGTTACATAATGGATCATCAATACATTGACATGACTGTTGTACATATTCAGATAAGTCCTTACATAGTTTATTATAGTTGTATATATTGCGTCCATGAGTCATGGTATAACGAAATGATACATCAATAATAATTTGTTGTATCGGTAAAAGATGATTAAAAGTTTTAAAAATATGTTTGAATTTCAGATGATCAAAAGTCTTATTGCTAAAAGTAATAATGAAAAATTCCTTGTTCACATGTAGTTTTCGTTTTTCCAATTGGATGTTCATAAGTTTGGCCCGTAGTTTGAAATAGTTATAAAAAGTAGCCAGGTTAGTTTTACTGATGTCAATCATTCCTTCTTGTTCCGGTATTATGGGCTGTTCGCTCCACGTCTCCCATAATTTTCTTAAGAATTTCTTCTTTATGCCATAGACCATATTTTTTATCCAATTTGGTCTAAGTTGTTCATAGTTGCATATATCCAAAACTTTTCCGTTAATTTTATTCAGATAAGTATTGAAATTCAATCGCTTTTTATTACCTGCACGTTTGCCTCTAGTTGTTTTATGTGAGGTATGTAACCCGTTATTTGGTGGATTTTTGTAGTGCAAATAATAGTCTAAATTGAATGTCTTTCCAAAGTTTATAGTGTTGAGACCATGGGGGAACATGGTGCTCCACTGTATGATATGCGTATTTTCCCACCAAAGTCGGGCAGTTAATTCAGGTACAATATCTAGGATAGTCACAGATATATTTGTAAAACCATGCGTGGAAAAGTGTCTTAACTCCAAATTATCGTTTGTATCCGTATCATGAATTTTGTTGACTTGACTACGGTGAAAATTGATCCTCAAATGCAGCCTATTTTGGGTTTGGCCGATGTTGTTGTTGTTGAAACCCAGACCGTCCGACCTACCAGAAAGGTGTAAGGTAACTGTTTGGACGGCCGGGAAGTGCCACCCAATTTAGACCGGAACCCAGTGGGGGAGGCATCCACAGGGACCATACCCTCCTTCCCCTACCACCAACCTCTCGGAAGGACTTTCGGACCCACATGTTTAACGTGATCGTACTCCGCATGAACACGGCGGCAGTGGGTTTGGCCGATGTGTTTTATTCCACAAATCTTGCAGCAAATGCAATAAATACATCCATAAACTTTGCAGAAGGAAAGATGATTATATTTATAGACACCGATTTGTGTTTGATTTGCAATTGGGCACAATTTGCATCTACGGGATTTACACCGATTATATAAGAAAGATCTAATATTTTTGAAGTTGAAATAGATGTGTTGCATATGAGAAATTGGAAAATTTCCATATAGGTCAGGACAGGATTAACATCACATACATTTTGTTTTTCTTCCCCTTCTTGTCTTCTTAGTGGTTGATAATAGTGCGTAATCGAGTTCATATCATAGAGAGAGAGCCGAGGGTCACAGGATATGGGTCGTATGGTTACCCTTGATTCCATATGAACGGGCATATATGAACGTATATTCACATACTTGCCAGTCGCTAAATATATAAAGTCGTATTTCCATAGTTTTTTTAAAAGATAGAATCATGCTAACAATATGGCAGTAAAATGCTATATTCCATTAATCAGATTATTACCAATGAATGGGAACACCAACAGAAAGAAATGCCGATATCACCACTACCATTTAGGTATATAACACAAGGCTATATAAACATCACAAATATCCATAAGTGCAGAACGCGAGAAATAACCAAGTAGAGTGACATTGATAAGGAAAGATTTTTCACAATATCTATAAATTTTTTTGGGGTATTTTATTATGAATAGTATATCTAAAGTGACATAAGTCAAAATTTAAAATTATATATAAAAGTACACCATATATACAGAAGTTCCTAAAATACATAAAATACAGTAAACATTTACATACCGCCGGAATCCGATCACCCCCCCCCCCCCACGTCAAACGGAAAACCACTGCACAAACGCCAGCAGTCCGAGAGGTACCCCAGAAGCCAAAGTTGTGATAATGATTTAAAGTATATACAAGTAAATTTGGAGACAAGTTTTGGAGACATTTCGCAACAGCTATGTCATCACCTATATGGATAAAGCCATTAATAACTACGCCTTTACTTGCAAATCATATTACGTACAACTCCTACTGGCATGCTATAAAGACATCAATATGTATTGTCCAATTAAACAAGGATATACTCCTAATGTTAATAGAATTATAGCCCTCTATAAACAAATTGGTATTAATATTACAGTGGTCAAATTTCCATATTTAGTGCTCATACCAAAAATCCATAAAAAACCTGTTAAATTTAGACCTGTCACTATAGGTTGTAATACCTATTTAACCAAAGTGAATTCCATTTTATTGAAACTATTAACACCTGTTATGAAGAAAATACGAAAAGAGGGCTCAGTTATGATTAAAAATAGTTATGAAGTGGTCGACAGATTGAAAACTTATTATGAAAGATTTTATTTTAGAACGTTTGATTTTAAAGACCTATTTAACAATATCAACTTACAAGATTTCTTTGATATTTTAATGGAAATTTATTTTACATCAGACTTACACAAACATGTGGAAACCAACAAGTACAAAAGCCTCCTTAAGATTGTCATATTTGAGAATATTCTATATAATGGAATCGCATTTTATAGACAAATCAAAGGTATCCCAATGGGAGGGGGATGTTCCTCGTTACTTGCGGATTTTTACTTACATCATTATGAGAAAGGCACGCATTTAATTAGCGAAATACCATTTAGATTCGTTGATGACGTCATGATTGGAGTGGATAATCAATATACTATATTTGATTTTACATTCTACCCGCCGTGTCTTGAACTAATGGAATCGGAGTCAGAGAATGTAGGAGCAGTTGATTTCCTTGACATCACTATTTATTATAATTTGGAACAGAAATTATGTTATAAATTATTTGACTAGAGACATCTATATGACTGCAAGATCAATTATTTTACCCACTGGAATACCAACTTGAGTTTAAACGTACAACGTCATTTAATCGTAATTCACTTGAACAGATACAGATTATTAAACTCATCTATTACAGAATTTAATAAACGCATGATGCATTTAATCAAAGGAACTCGGGAACAATCATATCCCTTCCGCTTTGTACAGCACTATTATGATGTTTTTTGCAGAAATTATTGTGATAAAAATTATGTTAATTTATCCGACATCATACAATACAACTCAACTCTTACCTAGGATTATCTGATTGTTTCACATCCAGATGGCTCTATAAGTTAGACGCGACTTTTTTATGTATGCTTTCCTATTCGAAGTTTATACGCTTTATGCAACTTTTCCATGATTCTCGTCTTGCTGGTTAGTAAAATTTCCAATTTTTTTGTTATTTTGATCAATTTTATGTTGTCTGGGATTCGGCCATTTTTCCCCACGGGCATGATCGATTGTTGTTTCGGGCGTGCAGAGTCTCTGGGAGCGTTTTCATGAAGTCAAAGCTAGCTTCTAACCAGGAAATAGGGGTCGCAATCCCCCTTGACCTTTCTGCAACCCTATAAACACAATCAATCCACCTATATATTTTCTTTTTTCATTTTAAATCTTATATTTCAAGACTCTGATAGTGCGGCAATTTGCGCCTTTCTCTTTCTTGAATTCCATACTTTTTGGGATTGTATTTCTTTATATATATATTTGAATTTGCTTCTATGGTGATGTTAATATTACTTGAATTGTATTTTTTTATTTTTACATAATTCTTATTATTACATTTCATATATATATATATATATATTTAATTTACGATATTTAAAGTGATTTAATAGTGTGTAAAAATGTGTTCGCTAGTAAAATATATATCTTTAGCAGGATACTCAAATGTTTCGAATTTGAGGTACAATGCCTTGGAAGACTGCTTTCTGATCTCCTGAAAAATGTTCCGTAGTCGGCAGGATTCGAACCTACGCTGGAACATCTTAATGGATTTCTAGTCCATCGCCTTAACCGCTCGGCCACGACCAGTTAGGTCAGACGAAGCATGTGAATTATTAGTCTTTCCGATTTTCTATAACTAATGCTTCTTTTCGACATTTTTTGAATGGCTCGTAAGAATGACGGCAAAGTGATGTAATAATTCTTTTCACATACATATATTCTTATCTATATATATATATTTTATTTATATAAATTAAAGTTATTTATATAAATTATCTATATATATATACAGATGTGGTGGCCGAGTGGTCAAAGAGGCAGGCGTTTCCTAGTGACGGCTCGGCTGACAGATTGCGGGTTCGAGTCCCGCCTGCGGGCATGGATGTTGTAATGTCTTATTTGGGGCAGAAGTCAGACTTCTACCTTCGGGTGCCCCGGGTCATTAGACTAAACAGAAGCAGTGCACACATTCTTCCTTAAATGTAATGTTAGGGACACAACAACTATATATATATTTTTTATTTATATATATTAATTTTATAGTGTGTAAAAATGTGGTCGATTGTAATATACAGGTTGAGTCAGAACTCTTGGACCAAATTTTAAGGGGTGATAAATCACATCCAAACAAACAATTTTTGTCATACAAAGCAAGGTCATATCCCAAGAGGTGAACCGCTAGACGTCGCTGACATTGAACGGAATGACGACTGCGTCAGAACTAGCCAGGGTTTAAGCTGATCGCCAAATCTCTCCTGTTTCGACTTTCCCTTATGGGGCCATATGAAAAATCTCATCTATGATTGCCCCATCGACTCCAACGAGGAAATTGTTGCTAGGATTGCTGTTGCTGCAGGCGTTATCCAAGATATGGCGGGTGCTTTTGCTAACCTGCGTCGCTCCCTGCGTCGCATATGTAAAGAATGCAATACTGCTGGTGGTCGTACTTTTGAGCAGTTTCTGTAACTTTGTCCATGTATTCTGCAATTTCGTGCCTACTCTATCATTTTGGTGTTTCCTCTTTTCACGAGAGAGCCATCATTTCCTCATTTCATGAGCTACCACCTGGCGGTTCACCTCTTGCGTTACGACCCTGCTTTGTATGACAAAAATAGCGAGCGACGCACTTTAGCAAAAACACCCAACATGTCTTGGACAAGGCCGGCAGCAACAGCAATCCTAGCAACAAGGTACTCGTCGGAGTCGAAGGGGCAATCGTATATGAGGCTTTTCATTTGGCTTCGTAAGAAAAAGTCGAGACACAAGAGATCAGGCGATCAGCTTAAACACTGGATAGTTCTGACGCAATCGTCATTGCGTTCAATGTCAGCGACGTCTAGAGGTTCACCTCTTGCGTTATGACCCTGCTTTGTATGACAAAAATTGCTTGTTTAGATGTGATTTATCACCCCTGAAAGTTTGGCCCAAGAGTTCTGACTCATCCTGTATATATCTTAAGCAGGATACGCAAATGTTTCAAATTTGAGATACAGTGCCTTATAGGACTGCTTTCCGTTCTCCTGAATAATGTTCCAAAATATCTAAATGTTCCGTAGTCGGCATTATTCGAACCTGCGCGGGAATATTCCAATGGATTTCTAGTCCATCGCCTTAACCGCTCGGCCACGACTACTCAGTCCAGGCGAAGCAGGTGAATATTAATATTTTCTATTTTCTATGATACATGCTTCTAATCAACTTTCTTTGAACGGTTTACAAGAATGATTGTAAAGAGACGTAAGCAATCATTATAGATACGGTATTAGTCTGACTTTAAATTGGGTCATCAAACCTTTCCACATTTACCAATCTTCCAAAGTGAAATAAATTTGTCCGAATATTTATATCAATATTTTTGTTTTCATTTATATAAATTAAAGACATTTTTTGTATGTAAATGTGCGCCCTTTTGCAATATATATATCTTTAGCAGGATACGCAAATGTTTCAAATTTGAGATACAATGCCTTATAGGACTGCTTTCTGATCTCCTGAAAAATGTTCCAAAATATCTAAATGCTCCGTTGTCCGCAGAATTCGAGCCTGCGTCGGAATATCCCGATGGATTTCTAATCCATCAACTTAAACGCTCTTCCACGACTACTTAGTTCAGACGAAGCAGGTGAATTATTGGTCTTTTCGATTTCTATAATTCATGTTTCTTATCGACATTTTCTAAACGGCTGGTAGGAATGACGACACAGTGATGTAATAATTTTTTTCGCATATATATATTCTTAACTATATATATTTTTTCATTTTTTTAATTAAAGTAATTTATAGTATACTACTATAAAGATTTTCCCTAGGTATTTTACATAAATTTCATTATAATTTGTGAAAGGACCCCCCCCCCCTCAATACTTTTCAAATTCTGAAAGCAAGTACAAGATATATATTTTAATACCCATCGCATTATCAGAAAAATTTTGTATTTTTTAAATTTGTAAAAGTAAGTACAACACCAATAAAAATAATATACAGTAAAAACTCTGGCATTTAAACTGTATTTCTTAAATGTGAAAGAATTTCAACAGCTTAACAAAAACTGTTAAAACATTCTTAATTTGCTTTTCTGTGGCACTGACATCAAAACCAAACCATAATATATTAATCCTAGTTTTATCTTTTAGATGCGCAAACTATGAATAACTTTAGATAATATATTCCTTTATCAGACGTATTTCCTGTTTCGGGACATTGAACACAAATATATTATAGTTTTCTAGAAAATTAATATCAAAAGCATTTAGTACATGTAATATTTAGAAATTCTTTTAAAAAATGTATTTCTTTTCTAACCTTTTGCTTATTTATAATAAAGGCAATTATGGTTAATATTATTATCAATCGATATCACACATTTCTATTAACCAAAATATTCTTCACCTGCGGAAATGTAAACCGTGAAAAAAAGTGTTTATGAAGCACTATGTCAATTTCTTTCGTATCAAAGACTCTCACAATTAACTTCGGTTGGTCCAGTGAGGTTCCGCCTTAACTCCATCCCCCTGTCCATCAAAGTATAACGAAACCCGAAGACTTCATAGTAGGGTTATCGCAGACTTTCGTAAATGCCAAGGTGGAATAATATTGATTTCCGAACGGTCAGAAAATAATTCCGGATAGTTGGTGGAACGGCCTCTGCGCGGGAATATCGCAATGGATTTCTAATCCATCGCCTTAACCGCTCGGCCACGTTTACTCTGATCAGACGAAGCAGGTGAATTATGAGACTTTTCGATTTTCTATAATTCATTCTTCTTCCCGACATTTTTTGAACGGCTAGTAAGAATGACGGCAAATTGATGTAATAATTTTTTTGCATATATATATTCTTATCTATATATATTTTTACATTTCTATAAAATAAAGTAATTTTATAGTGTGTCAATATGTGGTCTCTTGTAATATATATGTCTTAAGCAGGATATGCAAATGTTGAAAATTTGGGACGCCTTATAGGACTGCATTCCGATCTCCTGAAAAATGTTCCAAAATATCAAATTGTTCCGTAATCGGCAGGATTCGAATCTGCGCGGAAATATCCCAATGGATTTCTAGTCCATCGCCTTAACAGCTCGGCCACGACTACTCAGGTCAAACGAAGCAGGTGAAATATTAATATTTTCTTTTTTCTATGCTACATGCTTCTTATCAACTTTCTTTGAACGGTTTGAAGAATGATTGTAATGACACGTGAGCAATCATTATAGATACGGTATTAGTCTGGCTATAAATTGGGACATCAAACCTTTCCATATTTACCAATCTTCCAAAGTGAAATAAATTTGTTCGAATATTTATATCAATATTTTTGTTTTCATTTATATAAATTAAAGAAATTTTTTGTAAGTAAAAGTGTGTCCGTTTACAATACATATATCTTAAGCAGGATACGCAACTGTTGAAAGTTTAGGACGCACGCCTTATAGGACTGGTTTCCGATCTCTTGAAAAATATTCCAAAATATCTAATTGTTCCGTAGTCGGCAGGAATCGAATCCGCGCGGGAATATCCCATTGGATTTCTAGTCCATCGCTTTAACCGCTCGGCCACGACAACTCAAGTCAAACGAAGCAGGTGAATTATAAGTCTTTTCGATTTTCTATTATTCATTTTTCTTATCGATATTTTTTGAACGCCTGGTAGGAATGACGACACAGTGAGGAAATAATTTTTTTTTCGCATACATATATTCTTATCTCTATATATATTTTTTCATTTCTATAAATAAAAGTAATTTTATAGTGTGTAAATATGTATTCGATTGTAAAATGTATATCTTATGCAGGGAATGCAAATGTTTAAAATTTGGAATTCAACGCCTTAGAGAACTGCTAACCATCTCCTGAAAAATACACAAATTATCTAAATGATTCGTGGTATGCAGGATTTGGACAAGGGATCCCAGCAATAACACAATGGATTTCTTGTCCATCACCTTAACCGTCCGCCACGACTAGTCAGAGAAGCCGAAGCAGGTGAAATATCAGTCTTTTCTATGATACATGCTTCTAATCAACAATCTTTGAAGCCTTGCCAGGAATAATTGTAAAGAGATATAAGCAATCATTATAGATAATACGGAAATATTCTATCTGCAATTTTGGTCACCAACACTTAATACCTTTCCCAAAATTCCAATGTGAAATTAATTTGTTCGTATATATATATCCTTATCAATCCATGTATATATATATATATATATATATATATATATAGCCATTTTATGTACATAATTTAAAGTGATTTGATATTGTGAAAAATGTCTTCGCTAGTAAATTATATATCTTAAGCAGGATACGCAAATGTTTCTAATTTGAGATACAGTGCCTTATAGGACTGCTTTCCGATCTCCTGAAAAATGTTCCGTAGTCGGCAAGATTTGAACCTGCACGAGAATATCCCAATGAATTTCTATTTCATCGCCTTAACAGCTCGTCCACGACACCTACGGCAAAGAGAGGCTGGTGAAAAATTAATACTTTCTATTTTCTATGCTATATGCTTCTAATTAACTTTCATTGCAAGGTTTGAAGAATGGTTGTAATTTGATGTGAGCAATCAATATAGATACGGTATTAGTCTGTCTTTAAATTGGGTCAACAACCCTTTCCACATTTACCAATTTTCAAAAGTGAAATAAATTTGTTCGAATATTCATATTAATGTTTTTCTTTTCATTTATATAAATTAAAGTAATTTTTTGTATGTAAAAGTGAGTCCGCTTCCAATATATATATATCTTAAGCAGGATACGCAAATGTTGACAATTTAGGATGTAAAGCATTACAGGACGGCTTTCCGATCTTCTGAAAAATGTTCCAAAATATCGAAATGCTAAGAAGTCGGCAGGATTCGAACCTACGCGAGAATATCCCAATGGATTTCTAGTCCATCCCCTTAACCGCTCGGCCACGACTACTCAGTTTGAATAAAGCTGGTGAAATATTAGTCTTTTCGATTTTCTACAATTCATGTTTCTTTTCGATATTTTTTGAACGGCTGATACGAATGACGGCACAGTGATGTAAAATTTTTTGCATACATATATTCTTATCTATATATATATATTTTTACATTTATATTAAAAAAACTAATTTTATAGTGTGTAAATATGTATTCGATTGTAAAATTTATATCCTATGCAGGGAATTCAAATGTTTAAAATTTGGAATACAACGCCTTAGAGAACTAAGCGATCTCCTGAAAAATACACAAATTATCTAAATGTTTCATGATATACAGGATTTGAACCTTCCTGGGAATAACCCAACAGATTTCTTGTCTATCTCCTTAACCGCACGCCACGACTACTCATGTAAGCCGAAGCAAATGAAATATTAGTCTTTTCTGTGATACATGCTGCTAATCAACGATCTTTGAACCCTTGCCAGGACTGATTGTAAAGTTATACAAGCAATCATTATAGATACGGTAATATTCTATCTGCAATTTGGGTCATCAACACTTCATACCTTTCCGAAACTTCCAATGTGAAATTAATTTGTTCGTATATATATTGTTTTATCTATCTCTCTCTCTCTCTCTCTTTCTATATATATATATATATATATATATATATATATGTATATATATATATATATGTATGTATATATATATTTCTCTTATCGGCATTATGGCCGTGAATTTGCTTCTATGGTGATGTTAATATTACTTGAATTGTATTTTTTTTTTTTTTTTTTTTTTTTACATAATTCTTATTATTATATTTCAAATATATATATATATATATATATATATATATTATCTACTACGCTTGTTTTGTGACTCTCCGAAATTTCGTTTCAATTCTTTATGGTATTAGTTATAATTTGAAATTCGTACCTGACAAATTAGTTTTTGAAGGGGTTTATATTGGGAATTTTAATTAAAATTCGTGGTGTAAATTTTATTCATTACCTAGTGTCCGGTCTATTATTATTATGAATTGGGATAATTATAGATCGACAAACATTGACCAATTTAGCGTTATAGACGATTTGGAAGAATACCATATCTACTCTCAATCTAAATCATATTCCTTCAATAGATGCAATAATCCTAGGTGCAAAACTTGTCCTTATGCTGACTCATTACAAATTAATAATAATTCCACTTCACAAAAATTCTGCAAAGTTTTTATTTGCATATACAAACTTAATTGTACTATTTGTAACTTATCCTATATTGGCCAAACCAGCAACCCTTTACATCTGAGAATCAATGTCCACAGGGATCATATTAAAAAATTTGACCATAAAGTCTTTAATGATCTCCCTACTAAAAATCAATTTGAATATCAGCACTTTGCTACACACGGATTTAAAAATGTATCCCTTCATATTTTAGATATTAAAATTTTACTCACTGATAGATTAGTATTTGAAAATTATTACATTAAAAAATATAAAACTCTTCCCCTATGGCTTAAATCAAATTTATAATAATAATAATGTTGTTAATAATAGTTTTGAATACAATTCTAATAAATCTTCAGTATATAAACATCTTTTTCAATATTCAAAGTCATCAAGGTCTAGTAAAAAGCGATATAAGCGTGGCAAAGGAAAAAGTAACTTAAGTAAAACTATTGATTACAATGCAGACGTTTTGAAATTACAATATAATTATTCTCAAACTTTCAATTTTCTACCTGTTAGAACTTGGTTATATAAAGCCAGAAGATGCAAATGAAGTATTGTTTATACTAATTTTTGAAAATTAAAATTAACTCAGCATTTTAAACATTTATTTTATGATTTGCTTCTTTCACGTACAAATTTCTTAAATTACCACCTTCTCCATTCACCAAATCCACATACTAAAATAGCTTACTGTGTAATTTCTTTGAAACACCCTATTCTTAATTCTCTTAACTTCAATAATTTATTTGCAAAACATCAGCACTTGTTACCCGTAAAAGAAATCAAAATACAAAAATCCTTCAAATATAATTTACCAATTGGTAGAACTATTTACGATTACAATGATGTTTCCAGGACATTAAACTCCTTACATCATGTGTATGCAACAATAAAAATCTTGCCCCTTATGTCAACTCCTCTCATGGACACATTATTGCTGGGGATCTCAGTATAGTTCAGGATGATATACTTAGGGATATTATGAATAAAGGGTCTAAATTTCGCATTCCATTCTGCCATCACCCTAAACACCTTCTTCAGTCTATATCATTTGATTTTGATAAATACATATATCAACTTGCTTGTTCACATTCCATTCCTATTGAAGCATTCCATCTATGGAAGTATACTACCTTACATCTACTTAAAAATGTTACTATAAACATTAAATTAACGAAGCCTAGGTATCCTTATAAACAACTCCTATCTGCTATTAAAGAACTACAACAACATTTTGTCATAACTTATGTAGATAAAGCTTCTAATAATTATGCCATCATTTGTAAAAAATATTATGTTTCTCTGTTACAGAATTACTTAAAAAATAATTAAATTTTTAAACCCATTAATAATCAGTCTATCAAAATCAAAACTAAAATGCTAAAATTATATACACAATTAAATATTAATTGTAAGTTTTTTAAATTTCCTTATGTTACTTTGGTTCCTAAATTCCATAAATCACCTCTCAGTTTTAGAGCAGTCACTTGTGGACATAATACCTTTACCACTACAGCTAGTAAGTACTTGCTTAACTGTTTAAATAAAATTATTGAATCTCTTAAATTTAGGAATTCAGGATATTTCATTTCGAACAATAGTTTTAATTTAATAAATCACCTTAGCAAGCTTCCACAAATTCTTGATTTCCATACCTTTGATTTTAAAGACCTATTTAATAATATTGTCATTCAAGGTTATATATAGATATGTTGACGACTTAATTTGTATTATCATTGATGATTCCTATCCCATTAATAGTGATTTTTACCCATCTAACCTAGAATTAATTTCTAATGAGCCTAGCGTTAGTCAAACTGTAAATTTTTTAGACCGAAATTTAGATACCCTCAGTAATCATGTAATCACCAATCTATATGATAAAAATATTCTTACAACTTCACTATCCTAAATCTCCTATCATATCAATCTTGTAATTCTATTCAATTGTTTAGAAACATCATTTTAAACCAGCTAATTCGAATACATCGACTTTCTGATCCTCGGTTTCACTTTTTCCACATGAATAATCTTAAACGCATTTGTCAAAATTACCAATATCCGGAAGTATTTGTAAATAATATTCTTAATAATTTCAAATATACCACGTAATAATTTTACACATGTATTATTTATCTTTGATTGGATAACTCAATTTTGAGAATTCACCCACTCTTATAACCTAACTTACCACTTGGCCTGAGTCTAATACTGTTTACTAATTTCGAATGACTATTTTCCACTTGTCCTGTGTCCTATACTGTTTACTATTTTTGAAAGTCTCCATACATTTTATGTATCGTTCAAATGTATTCATTCCGGTGCCCACTCGCATTGACGAAGTGAGGTTGAAATGCTCAGTCGCTTGTTCAACTTACACGTGGTAACAATGCTTGTGAGTTCATATTTCTGTTCGAGAAGGTATTATTTTTCTGATTTGTAATTCAATTGATTTATTTTTCTTCTTCCACTAGCCAGTAGACAATTCCAATGGTGTCTATAGTTAAATACTATCGCCATTGTCAGAAACTGGCTATTCTACCGGTTTTAATTCGAATTGTATGGCTGTCCTGATGAGAACGCAATTTCGAACTAACCGCCATTTTTTGTGTAGTTTCAATTGATTGATCTCTATGTCTTAATCTTTTATCTTGAACTAATTATTATTGCCTTTTCTCATTTTTGCCGTGTTTTCTTTTCATTCTTATTTATATTTATATACTTTTAATTGTGAATTTTGTATCCTATTATTCTTCTCATCCCCCCTTTCCATTGTAGTGATAAGTTACCTTCTATCTTTATCCTTAGTCTTGGTCTATAGTTACCCATTTGTAACAGATATGCTAGAGATGGGTTTTTTTGTACATACAGTAGTTTAAGCATAATTTCGATTAAAATTTTTCAATTTTTATATATATATATATATATATATATATATATATATATATATATATATATATATATATATATATATATATATATATATATATAGAATGTCATATAACAGAATCTACCATAGTACAAATAGTACAAAAACAGATATCTAGACCAATAAGCGCAATGCAGCTTGAAATAGCCCAGAAAAATATAATAGTAAAAATTGAAAGATTGGACATGAAGTCAGCCAACAGGTAATACATAAAAGTGCCTTTGTTTTATCCGAGATATTCTCAATAAGATTCAAGCAACCTGGATAAAAGGAAAAATCAAATTCATACCCGTCTCCTGTGTTTTCGTATGCTATGAGGATGTCATCAATAAATCGAAAGTAAACCATTTCGTTTATAAAGTGATTTCCTTGTTCATAATGGTGCAAATATAGATTTGCTAATAATGTCGAGCACCCTCCACCCATTGGCACGCCTTTAATTTGTTTGTAATAAATAATTTGTTTGTAATAATTATTACAAACAAATTAAAGGCGTGCCAATGGGTGGAGGGTGCTCGACATTATTAGCAAATCTATATTTGCACCATTATGAACAAGGAAATCACTTTATAAACGAAATGGTTTACTTTCGATTTATTGATGACATCCTCATAGCATACGAAAACACAGGAGACGGGTATGAATTTGATTTTTCCTTTTATCCAGGTTGCTTGAATCTTATTGAGAATATCTCGGATAAAACAAAGGCAATCAACTATCTGGATATAAGTATACATTTAACACCTAGCAAGACAACGTATTATACTATTTATGATAAAAGAAGACAGTACAGTTTTAGAATACATTATATAATTAACTGGTATTCTAATTTAAGTATCAGGATATTTCGCAATATAGTCATTAATCACTTTAAACGTAGTGAAAGAATGCATTCTTATGGAAAGGATAGGATCAAAAATGATTCTATATTTATTAAGGAAGCAATAACAGAAAATTATCCTTTAATATTTATTTGTCAGTGTTACAATGTGGTACATAGTAAAGTTTTCGATGCGTTCAGTAAGGATTTTGGCAACACCTTTATTTCAGGAAATAAAATGGCATCGATACAGCGAGGAACGATTTAAGCGTGTAAAATTGAAGTGAGTGATTTGGATGGAAGTAGGGTATTTGTATTTGCAGTTCGTATAATTTAAGTAGGTTTAGTCTTGTGTCGTTTCAATTATATTGCTCTTATGTTGGGGGATTTTTTCCTTTTACATTTGATATATACTACGTATGGGCGTCTTCTGTTTCGACGTTGTACTGAATTTAGCCACAGGTAATGCATGGCTCCGTGAGTGTTGCCATTGGTGGAAAAGTCGACTTGTAAACGGGAACTAGGGGTCACAATCCCCCTAGGCCTTTTATGTATTACCTGTTGGCTGACTTCATGTCCAATCTTTCAATTTTTACTATTATATATATATATATATATATATATATATATATATATATATATATACATTTAATTTACAACATTTAAAGTGATTTAATAGTGTGTAAAAAAAAATGTCTTCGCTAGTAAAGGATATGTCAAAAGCAGGATACGCAAATGTTTCAAATTTGAGATACAGTGCCTCATAGGACTGTTTGCCGATCTCCTGAAAAATGTTCCAAAATATATAAATTTTCCGTCGTCGGCAGGATTCGAACCTGCGCGGGAATATCCCAATGGATTTCTAGTCAATCGCCTTAAACGCTCGGCCACGACTTCTCAGTTTGATTGAAGCAGGTTAATTATTAGTCTTTTCGATTTTCTACAATTCAGGTTTCTTTTCGATATTTTTTGAACGGCTAATAAGAATGACGGCACAGTGATGTAAAATTTTTTTGCATACATATAATCTTATCTATATATATATTTTTACATTTCTATAAATTAAAGTAATTTTATAGTGTGTAAATATGTATTCGATTGTAAAATTTGTATATTATGCAGGGAATTCAAATGTTTAAAATTTGGAATACAAAGATTTAGAGAACTGCTAAGCGATAGCCTGAAAAATACACAAATAAACTAAATGTTTCGTGGTATGCAGGATTTGCTACATGCTTCTAATCAACTTTCTTTGAACGGTTTGAAGAATGACTGTAAATAGATGTAAGCAATCATTATAGATACTGTATTAGTCTGGGTTTAAATTGGATCATCAACCCTTTCCACATTTACCAATCTTCCAAAGTGAAATAAATTTGTTCGAATATTTATATTAATATTTTTGTTTTCATTAATACAAATTAAAGTAATTTTTTGTATGTAAAAGTTTGTCCGTTTGCAATATATATATCTCAAGAAGGATACGCAAATGTTGAAAATTTAGGATGCAACGCCAAATAGGACTGCTTTCCGATCTGCTGAAAAACGTTCCAAAATAACTAAATGCTCCGTAGTCGGCAGGATTCGAACTTGCGCGGGAATATCCCAATGGATTTCTAGTCCATCGCCTTAACCGCTCGGCCACGACTACTCAGTTTGAACGAAGCAGTTGAACTATTAGTCTTTTCGATTTCCTATAATTCATGTTTCTTTTCGATATTTTTTAACGGCTGATAGGATTGACGTCACAGAGATGCAATAATTTTTTTTCGCCTAAATATATTCTTATCTCTATATATATATTTTCATTTCTATAAAGTAAATTTATTTTATAGTGCAATAATATGTATTAGATTGTAAAAATTATATCATATGCAGGGAATTCTTATGCAGTTTGACCGCAGCAGGTGAATTATTAGTCTTTTCGAATTTCTATAATTCATGTTTCTTTTCGATATTTTTTGAACGGCTGATAGGAATGACGTCACAGTGATGTAATAATTTTTTTTCGCCTACATATATTCTTAGCTATATATATATATTTTCATTTCCATAAATTAAAGTAATTTTGTATTGTGTAAATATGTATTCGATTGCAAAATTTATATCTTATGCAGGGAATTCACATGTTTAAAATTTGGAATACAATGCCTTAGAGAAGGGCTAAGCGATCTCCTGAAAAATACACAAGTTATCTAAATGTTTCGTGATATACAGGATTTAAACCTTCCTGGGAGTAACCTAAAGGATTTCTTGCCTATCTTCTTAACCGCACACCACGGTAAGCCGAAGTGTAAGCCGAAGCAGATGAAATATTTGACTTTTCTATGATACATGCTTCTAATCAACGATCTTTGAAACCTTGCCATGAATGATTGTAAAGTTATAGAAGTAATCATTATAGATACGGTAATATTCTATCTGCAATTTGGGTCATCAACACTTCATACCTTTCCCAAACTTCCAATGTGATATAAATTTGTTAGTATATATATTTTTTATCTATCTATATATATAAATATATATATATATATATATATATATATATATATATATATATATATATATATATATATACATTTAATTTACATAATTTAAAGTGATTTAATAGTGTGCAAAAATGTCTTCGCTAGTAAAGTATATGTCTTAAGCAGGATACGCAAATGTTTCAAATTTGAGATACAGTGCCTCATAGGACTGTTTGCCGATCTCCAGAAAAATGTTCCAAAATATATAAATTTTCCGTAGTCGGCAGGACTCGAACCTGCTCGGGAATATCCCAATGGATTTCTAGTCCATCGCCTTAACCGCTCGGCCACGACTACTCAGTTTGAACGAAGCAGGTGAACTATTAGTCTTTTCGATTTCCTATAATTCATGTTTCTTTTCGATATTTTTTAACGGCTGATAGGATTGACGTCACAGAGATGCAATAATTTTTTTTCGCCTACATATATTCTTATCTCTATATATATATTTTCATTTCTATAAAGTAAATTTATTTTTTAGTGCATAAATATGTATTAGATTGTAAAAATTATATCATATGCAGGGAATTCTTATGCAGTTTGACCGCAGCAGGTGAATTATTAGTCTTTTCGAATTTCTATAATTCATGTTCCTTTTCGATATTTTTTGAACGGCTGATAGGAATGACGGCACAGTCATGTAATATTTTTTTTCGCCTACCTATATACTTATCTATATATATATATATTTACATTTCTATAAATTAAAGTAATTTTATAGTGTGTAAATATGTATTCGATTGTAAAATTTATATCTTATGCAGGGAATACACATTTTTAAAATTTGGAATACAACGCCTTAGAGAACTCCTAAGCGATCTCCTGAAAAATACACAAATTACCTAAATGTTTCGTGTTATACAGGATTTGAACCTTCCTGGGAATAACTCAATGGATTTCTTGTCTATCTCCTTAACCGCACGCCACGACTACTCAGGTAAGCCGAAGCAGGTGAAATATTAGACTTTTCTATGATACATGCTTCTAATCAACGATCTGTGAACCCTTGCCGTGAATGATTGTAAAGGTATAGAAGCAATCATTATAGTTACGGTAATATTCTTTCTGCAACTTGGGCCATCAACGCTTCATACCTTTCCCAAACTTCCAATGTGAAATTTATTTGTTCGTATATATATTTTTATCTAATTATATACATTTAATATACATAATATAATTTGACTTAATGGTGTGTAAAAATGGATATATCTTAAGCAGGATACGCCAATGTCTCACATTTCAGATATAGTGCCTTATAGGACTGTTTACGATCTCTTGAAAAGGTTCCAAAATATCTAAATGTTCCGTAGTCGGCAGGATTCGGACCTGCGCTGTAATATCCCAATGGATTTCGAGTCCATCGCCTTAACCGCTCAGCCACGACTACTCAGGTTAAACGAAGCAGGTGAATTATAAGAATTTTCGATTTTCTATAATTCATGTTTCTTTTCGATATTATTTGAACGGGTGGTAGGAATAACGGCACAGTGATGTAATATTTTTCTCCATACATATATTCTTATCTATATAAATATATATATATATTTACATTTCTATAAATTAAGGTAATTTTATTGTGTGTAAATATGTATTCAATTGTAAAATTTATATTTTATGCAGGGAATTCAAATGTTTAAAATTTGGAATACAACGATTTAGAGAACTGCTAAGCGATAGCCTGAATAATACACAAATTATCTAAATGTTTCGTGGTATGCAGGATTTGCAACATGCTTCTAATCAACTTTCTTTGAACGTTTTGAAGAATGATTGTAATTAGATGTGAGTAATCATTATAGATACTGTATTAGAGTGGCTTTAAATTAGATCATCAACCCTTTCCACATTTACCAATCTTCCAAAGTGAAATAAATTCGTTCGAATATTTATATTAATATTTTTGTTTTCATTAATACAAATTAAAGTAATTTTTTGTATGTAAAAGTGTGTACGTTTGCAAAATATATATATCTCTTGAAGGATACGCAAATGTTGAAAATTTAGGATGTAACGCCTAATAGGACTGCTTTCCGAACTTCTGGAAAACGTTCCAAAATAACTAAATGCTCCGTAGTCGGCAAGATTCGAACCTGCGCGAGAATATCCCAATGGATTTCGAGTCCATCGCCATAACCGCTCGGCCACGACTACTCAGTTTGAGCGAAGCACGTGAAATATTAGACTTTTCTATGATACATGCTTCTAATCAACGATCTGTGAACCCTTGCCATGAATGATTGTAAAGGTATAGAAGCAATCATTATAGTTACGGTAATATTCTTTCTGCAACTTGGGCCATCAACGCTTCATACCTTTCCCAAACTTCCAATGTGAAATTTATTTGTTCGTATATATATTTTATCTAATTATATACATTTAATATACATAATATAATTTGACTTAATGGTGTGTAAAAATGTTTTCGCTAGTAAAGGATATATCTTAAGCAGGATACGCCAATGTCTCACATTTGAGATATAGTGCCTTATAGGACTGTTTACGATCTCTTGAAAAAGTTCCAAAATAACTAAATGTTCCGTCGTCGGCAGGATTCGAACCTGCGCGGGAATATCCCAATGGATTTCGAATCCATCGCCTTAACCGCTCGGGCACGACTACTAAGGTTAAACGAAGCAGGTGAATTTTTAGAATTTTCGATTTTCTATAATTCATGTTTCTTTTCGATATTTTTTGAACGGGTGGTAGGAATAACGGCACAGTGATGTAATATTTTTCTGCATACATATATTCTTATCTATATATATATATATATTTTTACATTTCTATAAATTAAAGTAATTTTATAGTGTGGAAATATGTATTCGATTGTAAAATTTATATCTTATGCAGGGAATTCACATGTTTAAAATTTGGAATACAACGCCTTACAGAACTGCTAAGCGATCTTCTGAAGAATACACAAATTACCTTAATGGTGTGTAAAAAAGGATATATCTTAAGCAGGATACGCCAATGTCTCACATTTCAGATATAGTGCCTTATAGGACTGTTTACGATCTCTTGAAAAGGTTCCAAAATATCTAAATGTTCCGTAGTCGGCAGGATTCGGACCTGCGCTGGAATATCCCAATGGATTTCGAGTCCATCGCCTTAACCGCTCAGCCACGACTACTCAGGTTAAATTAAGCAGGTGAATTATTAGAATTTTCGATTTTCTATAATTCATGTTTCTTTTCGATATTATTTGAACGGGTGGTAGGAATAACGGCACAGTGATGTAATATTTTTCTCCATACATATATTCTTATCTATATATATATATATATATATATTTACATTTCTATAAATTAAGGTAATTTTATTGTGTGTAAATATGTATTCAATTGTAAAATTTATATTTTATGCAGGGAATTCAAATGTTTAAAATTTGGAATACAACGATTTAGAGAACTGCTAAGCGATAGCCTGAATAATACACAAATTATCTAAATGTTTCGTGGTATGCAGGATTTGCAACATGCTTCTAATCAACTTTCTTTGAACGTTTTGAAGAATGATTGTAATTAGATGTGAGCAATCATTATAGATACTGTATTAGAGTGGCTTTAAATTAGATCATCAACCCTTTCCACATTTACCAATCTTCCAAAGTGAAATAAATTCGTTCGAATATTTATATTAATATTTTTGTTTTCATTAATACAAATTAAAGTAATTTTTTGTATGTAAAAGTGTGTCCGTTTGCAAAATATATATATCTCTTGAAGGATACGCAAATGTTGAAAATTTAGGATGTAACGCCTAATAGGACTGCTTTCCGAACTTCTGGAAAACGTTCCAAAATAACTAAATGCTCCGTAGTCGGCAAGATTCGAACCTGCGCGAGAATATCCCAATGGATTTCTAGTCCATCACCATAACCGCTCGTCCACGACTACTCAGTTTGAGCGAAGCACGTGAAATATTAGACTTTTCTATGATACATGCTTCGAATCACCGATCTGTGAACCCTTGCCATGAATGATTGTAAAGGTATAGAAGCAATCATTATAGATACGGTAATATTCTTTCTGCAACTTGGGCCATCAACGCTTCATACCTTTCCCAAACTTCCAATGTGAAATTAATTTGTTCGTATATATATTTTTATCTAATTATATACATTTTAAAAACATAATATAATTTGTCTGAATGGTGTGTAAAAATGTTTTCGCTAGTAAAGGGTATATCTTAAGCAGGATACGCCAATGTCTCACATTTGAGATATAGTGCCTTATAGGACTGTTTACGATCTCTTGAAAAGGTTCCAAAATACCTAAATGTTCCGTAGTCGGCAGGATTCGAACCTGCGCGGGAATATCCCAATGGATTTCGAGTCCATCGCCTTAACCGCTCGGCCACGACTACTCAGGTTAAACGAAGCAGTTGAATTATTAGAATTTTCGATTTTCTATAATTCATGTTTCTTTTCGATATTTTTTGAACGGGTGGTAGGAATAATGGCACAGTGATGTAATATTTTTCTGCATACATATATTCTTATCTATATATATATATATATATTGACATTTCTATAAATTAAAGTAATTTTATAGTGTGTAAATATGTATTCGATTGTAAAATTTATATCTTATGCAGGGAATTCACATGTTTAAAATTTGGAATACAACGCCTTAGAGAACTGCTAAGCGATCTTCTGAAGAATACACAAATTACCTAAATGTTTCGTGGTATGCAGGATTTGAACCTTCCTGGGAATAACACAAAGGATTTCTTGTCTATCTCATTAACCGCACGCCACGGCTACTCAGGTAAGCCGAAGCAAGTGAAATATTAGTCTTTTCTGTGATACATGCTGCTAATCAACGATCTTTGAACCCTTGGCAGGACTGATTGAAAAGATATATAAGCTATCATTATAGATACGGTAATATTCTATCTGCAATTTGGGTCATCGACATTTCATAACTTTCCCAAACTTCCAATGTGAAATAAATTTGTTAGTATATATATTTTTTATCTATCTATATATATATATATATATATATATATACATTTAATTTACATAATTTAAAGTGATTTACTAGTGTGTAAAAATGTTTTCGCTAGTAAAGCATATGTCTTAAGCAGGATACGCAAATGTTTCAAATTTGAGACGCAGTGCCTCATTGCCGATCTCCTGAAAAATGTTCCAAAATATATAAATTTTCCGTAGTCGGCAGGATTCGAACCTGCGCGGGAATATCTCAATGGATTTCTAGTCCATCGCCTTAAACGCTCGGCCACGACTACTCAGTTTGATCGAAGCAGGTGAATTATTATTCTTTTCGATTTTCAACAATTCATGCTTCTTTTCGTTATTTCTTGATCGGCTGATAGGAATTACGGCACAGTGATGTAAAATTTTCTTGCATACATATATTCTTATCTATATATATATATATTTACAGTTCTATAAATTAAAGTAATTTTATTGTGTGTAAATATGTATTCGATTGTAAAATTTATATTTTATGCAGGGAATTCAAATGTTTAAAATTTGGAATACAACGATTTAGAGAACTGCTAAGCGATAGCCTGAAAAATAAACAAATTATCCAAATGTTTCGTGGTATGCAGGATTTGAAACATGCTTCTAATCAACTTTCTTTGAACGGTTTGAAGAATGATTGTAATTAGATGTGAGCAATCATTATAGATACTGTATTAGACTGGTATTAAATTAGATCCTCAACCCTTTCCACATTTACCAATCTTCCAAAGTGAAATAAATTTGTTCGAATATTTATATTAATATTTTTGTTTTCATTAATACAAATTAAAGTAATTTTTTGTATGTAAAAGTGTGTCCGCTTGCAATATATATATCACAAGAAGGATACGCAAATGTTGAAAATTTAGGATGCAACGCCTAACAGGACTGCATTCCGATCTTCTGAAAAACGTTCAAAAATAACAAAATGCTCCGTAGTCGGCAGGATTCGAACTTGCGCGGGAATATCCCAAAGTATTTCTAGTCCACCGCCTTCACCGCTCTTCCACGTCTACTCAGTTTGAACGAAGCAGGTGAACTATTAGTCTTTTCGATTTTCCATAATTCATATTTTTTTCGATATTTTTTGAACGTCTGATAGGATTGACGGCACAGTGATGTAATAATTTTTTTTCGCCTACATATATTCATAGCTACATAAATATTTTTTTCATTTCTATAAAGTAAAGTTATTTTATAGCGCGTAAATATGTATTTGATTGTAAAATTAATATCTCATGCAGGGATTTCAAATGCATAATATTTGGAATACAACGCCTTAGAGAACTGCTAAGCGATCTTCTGAAGAATACACAAATTATCTAAAAGTTTCGTAATATACAGGATTTAAACCTTCCATCTAATCAACCATCTGTGAACCCTTGCCATGAATGATTGTAAAGGTATAGAAGCAATCATTATAGATACGGTAATATTCTTTCTGCAACTTGGGCCATCAACGCTTCATACCTTTCCCAAACTTCCAATGTGAAATTAATTTGTTCGTATATATATTTTTATCTATATATATACATTTAATATACATAATATAATTTGACTTAATGGTGAGTAAAAATGTTTTCGCTAGTAAAGGATATATCTTAAGCAGGATACGCCAATGTCTCACATTTGAGATATAGTGCCTTATAGGACCGTTTACGATCTCTTGAAAAGGTTCCAAAATACCTAAATGTTCCGTAGTCGGCAGGATTCGAACCTGCGCGGGAATATCCCAATGGATTTCGAATCCATCGCCTTAACCGCTCGGCCATGACTACTCAGTTTGAACGAAGCAGGTGAAATATTAGTCTTTTCGATTTCCTGTAATTCATGTTTCCTTTCGATATTTTTTGAACGGCTGATAGGATTGCCGGCACAGTGATGTAATAATTTTTTCCCCTACATATATACTTATCTATATATATATATATTTACATTTCAATAAATTAAAGTAATTTTATAGTGTGTAAATATGTATTCGATTGTAAAATTTATATCTTATGCAGGGAATACACATGTTTAAAATTTGGAATACAACGCCTTAGAGAACTCCTAAGCGATCTCCTGAAAAATACACAAATTACCTAAATGTTTCGTGTTATACAGGATTTGAACCTTCCTGGGAATAACTCAATGGATTTCTTGTCTTTCTCCTTAACCGCACGCCACGACTACTCAAGTAAGCCGAAGCAGATGAAATATTAGACTTTTCAATGATACATGCTTCTAATCAACGATCTGTGAACCCTTGCCATGAATGATTGTAAAGGTATAGAAGCAATCATTATAGATACGGTAATATTCTTTCTGCAACTTGGGCCATCAACGCTTCATACCTTTCCCAAACTTCCAATGTGAAATTTATTTGTTCGTATATATATTTTTATCTAATTATATACATTTAATATACATAATATAATATGACTTAATGGTGTGTAAAAATGGATATATCTTAAACAGGATACGCCAATGTCTCACATTTCAGATATAGTGCCTTATAGGACTGTTTACGATCTCTTGAAAAGGTTCCAAAATATCTAAATGTTCCGTAGTCGGCAGGATTCGGACCTGCGCTGTAATATCCCAATGGATTTCGAGTCCATCGCCTTAACCGCTCAGCCACGACTACTCAGGTTAAACGAAGCAGGTGAATTATAAGAATTTTCGATTTTCTATAATTCATGTTTCTTTTCGATATTATTTGAACGGGTGGTAGGAATAACGGCACAGTGATGTAATATTTTTCTCCATACATATATTCTTATCTATATAAATATATATATATATTTACATTTCTATAAATTAAGGTAATTTTATTGTGTGTAAATATGTATTCAATTGTAAAATTTATATTTTATGCAGGGAATTCAAATGTTTAAAATTTGGAATACAACAATTTAGAGAACTGCTAAGCGATAGCCTGAATAATACACAAATTATCTAAATGTTTCGTGGTATGCAGGATTTGCAACATGCTTCTAATCAACTTTCTTTGAACGTTTTGAAGAATGATTGTAATTAGATGTGAGTAATCATTATAGATACTGTATTAGAGTGGCTTTAAATTAGATCATCAACCCTTTCCACATTTACCAATCTTCCAAAGTGAAATAAATTCGTTCGAATATTTATATTAATATTTTTGTTTTCATTAATACAAATTAAAGTAATTTTTTGTATGTAAAAGTGTGTCCGTTTGCAAAATATATATATCTCTTGAAGGATACGCAAATGTTGAAAATTTAGGATGTAACGCCTAATAGGACTGCTTTCCGAACTTCTGGAAAACGTTCCAAAATAACTAAATGCTCCGTAGTCGGCAAGATTCGAACCTGCGCGAGAATATCCCAATGGATTTCGAGTCCATCGCCATAACCGCTCGGCCACGACTACTCAGTTTGAGCGAAGCACGTGAAATATTAGACTTTTCTATGATACATGCTTCTAATCAACGATCTGTGAACCCTTGCCATGAATGATTGTAAAGGTATAGAAGCAATCATTATAGTTACGGTAATATTCTTTCTGCAACTTGGGCCATCAACGCTTCATACCTTTCCCAAACTTCCAATGTGAAATTTATTTGTTCGTATATATATTTTATCTAATTATATACATTTAATATACATAATATAATTTGACTTAATGGTGTGTAAAAATGTTTTCGCTAGTAAAGGATATATCTTAAGCAGGATACGCCAATGTCTCACATTTGAGATATAGTGCCTTATAGGACTGTTTACGATCTCTTGAAAAAGTTCCAAAATAACTAAATGTTCCGTCGTCGGCAGGATTCGAACCTGCGCGGGAATATCCCAATGGATTTCGAATCCATCGCCTTAACCGCTCGGGCACGACTACTAAGGTTAAACGAAGCAGGTGAATTTTTAGAATTTTCGATTTTCTATAATTCATGTTTCTTTTCGATATTTTTTGAACGGGTGGTAGGAATAACGGCACAGTGATGTAATATTTTTCTGCATACATATATTCTTATCTATATATATATATATTTTTACATTTCTATAAATTAAAGTAATTTTATAGTGTGGAAATATGTATTCGATTGTAAAATTTATATCTTATGCAGGGAATTCACATGTTTAAAATTTGGAATACAACGCCTTACAGAACTGCTAAGCGATCTTCTGAAGAATACACAAATTACCTTAATGGTGTGTAAAAATGGATATATCTTAAGCAGGATACGCCAATGTCTCACATTTCAGATATAGTGCCTTATAGGACTGTTTACGATCTCTTGAAAAGGTTCCAAAATATCTAAATGTTCCGTAGTCGGCAGGATTCGGACCTGCGCTGGAATATCCCAATGGATTTCGAGTCCATCGCCTTAACCGCTCAGCCACGACTACTCAGGTTAAACGAAGCAGGTGAATTATTAGAATTTTCGATTTTCTATAATTCATGTTTCTTTTCGATATTATTTGAACGGGTGGTAGGAATAACGGCACAGTGATGTAATATTTTTCTCCATACATATATTCTTATCTATATATATATATATATATATTTACATTTCTATAAATTAAGGTAATTTTATTGTGTGTAAATATGTATTCAATTGTAAAATTTATATTTTATGCAGGGAATTCAAATGTTTAAAATTTGGAATACAACGATTTAGAGAACTGCTAAGCGATAGCCTGAATAATACACAAATTATCTAAATGTTTCGTGGTATGCAGGATTTGCAACATGCTTCTAATCAACTTTCTTTGAACGTTTTGAAGAATGATTGTAATTAGATGTGAGCAATCATTATAGATACTGTATTAGAGTGGCTTTAAATTAGATCATCAACCCTTTCCACATTTACCAATCTTCCAAAGTGAAATAAATTCGTTCGAATATTTATATTAATATTTTTGTTTTCATTAATACAAATTAAAGTAATTTTTTGTATGTAAAAGTGTGTCCGTTTGCAAAATATATATATCTCTTGAAGGATACGCAAATGTTGAAAATTTAGGATGTAACGCCTAATAGGACTGCTTTCCGAACTTCTGGAAAACGTTCCAAAATAACTAAATGCTCCGTAGTCGGCAAGATTCGAACCTGCGCGAGAATATCCCAATGGATTTCTAGTCCATCGCCATAACCGCTCGTCCACGACTACTCAGTTTGAGCGAAGCACGTGAAATATTAGACTTTTCTATGATACATGCTTCGAATCAACGATCTGTGAACCCTTGCCATGAATGATTGTAAAGGTATAGAAGCAATCATTATAGATACGGTAATATTCTTTCTGCAACTTGGGCCATCAACGCTTCATACCTTTCCCAAACTTCCAATGTGAAATTAATTTGTTCGTATATATATTTTTATCTAATTATATACATTTTAAAAACATAATATAATTTGTCTGAATGGTGTGTAAAAATGTTTTCGCTAGTAAAGGGTATATCTTAAGCAGGATACGCCAATGTCTCACATTTGAGATATAGTGCCTTATAGGACTGTTTACGATCTCTTGAAAAGGTTCCAAAATACCTAAATGTTCCGTAGTCGGCAGGATTCGAACCTGCGCGGGAATATCCCAATGGATTTCGAGTCCATCGCCTTAACCGCTCGGCCACGACTACTCAGGTTAAACGAAGCAGTTGAATTATTAGAATTTTCGATTTTCTATAATTCATGTTTCTTTTCGATATTTTTTGAACGGGTGGTAGGAATAATGGCACAGTGATGTAATATTTTTCTGCATACATATATTCTTATCTATATATATATATATATATTGACATTTCTATAAATTAAAGTAATTTTATAGTGTGTAAATATGTATTCGATTGTAAAATTTATATCTTATGCAGGGAATTCACATGTTTAAAATTTGGAATACAACGCCTTAGAGAACTGCTAAGCGATCTTCTGAAGAATACACAAATTACCTAAATGTTTCGTGGTATGCAGGATTTGAACCTTCCTGGGAATAACACAAAGGATTTCTTGTCTATCTCATTAACCGCACGCCACGGCTACTCAGGTAAGCCGAAGCAAGTGAAATATTAGTCTTTTCTGTGATACATGCTGCTAATCAACGATCTTTGAACCCTTGGCAGGACTGATTGAAAAGATATATAAGCTATCATTATAGATACGGTAATATTCTATCTGCAATTTGGGTCATCGACATTTCATAACTTTCCCAAACTTCCAATGTGAAATAAATTTGTTAGTATATATATTTTTTATCTATCTATATATATATATATATATATATATATACATTTAATTTACATAATTTAAAGTGATTTACTAGTGTGTAAAAATGTTTTCGCTAGTAAAGCATATGTCTTAAGCAGGATACGCAAATGTTTCAAATTTGAGACGCAGTGCCTCATTGCCGATCTCCTGAAAAATGTTCCAAAATATATAAATTTTCCGTAGTCGGCAGGATTCGAACCTGCGCGGGAATATCTCAATGGATTTCTAGTCCATCGCCTTAAACGCTCGGCCACGACTACTCAGTTTGATCGAAGCAGGTGAATTATTATTCTTTTCGATTTTCAACAATTCATGCTTCTTTTCGTTATTTCTTGATCGGCTGATAGGAATTACGGCACAGTGATGTAAAATTTTCTTGCATACATATATTCTTATCTATATATATATATATTTACAGTTCTATAAATTAAAGTAATTTTATTGTGTGTAAATATGTATTCGATTGTAAAATTTATATTTTATGCAGGGAATTCAAATGTTTAAAATTTGGAATACAACGATTTAGAGAACTGCTAAGCGATAGCCTGAAAAATAAACAAATTATCCAAATGTTTCGTGGTATGCAGGATTTGAAACATGCTTCTAATCAACTTTCTTTGAACGGTTTGAAGAATGATTGTAATTAGATGTGAGCAATCATTATAGATACTGTATTAGACTGGTATTAAATTAGATCCTCAACCCTTTCCACATTTACCAATCTTCCAAAGTGAAATAAATTTGTTCGAATATTTATATTAATATTTTTGTTTTCATTAATACAAATTAAAATAATTTTTTGTATGTAAAAGTGTGTCCGCTTGCAATATATATATCACAAGAAGGATACGCAAATGTTGAAAATTTAGGATGCAACGCCTAACAGGACTGCATTCCGATCTTCTGAAAAACGTTCAAAAATAACAAAATGCTCCGTAGTCGGCAGGATTCGAACTTGCGCGGGAATATCCCAAAGTATTTCTAGTCCACCGCCTTCACCGCTCTTCCACGTCTACTCAGTTTGAACGAAGCAGGTGAACTATTAGTCTTTTCGATTTTCCATAATTCATATTTTTTTCGATATTTTTTGAACGTCTGATAGGATTGACGGCACAGTGATGTAATAATTTTTTTTCGCCTACATATATTCATAGCTACATAAATATTTTTTTCATTTCTATAAAGTAAAGTTACTTTATAGCGCGTAAATATGTATTTGATTGTAAAATTAATATCTCATGCAGGGATTTCAAATGCATAATATTTGGAATACAACGCCTTAGAGAACTGCTAAGCGATCTTCTGAAGAATACACAAATTATCTAAAAGTTTCGTAATATACAGGATTTAAACCTTCCATCTAATCAACCATCTGTGAACCCTTGCCATGAATGATTGTAAAGGTATAGAAGCAATCATTATAGATACGGTAATATTCTTTCTGCAACTTGGACCATCAACGCTTCATACCTTTCCCAAACTTCCAATGTGAAATTAATTTGTTCGTATATATATTTTATCTATATATATACATTTAATATACATAATATAATTTGACTTAATGGTGTGTAAAAATGTTTTCGCTAGTAAAGGATATATCTTAAGCAGGATACGCCAATGTCTCACATTTGAGATATAGTGCCTTATAGGACCGTTTACGATCTCTTGAAAAGGTTCCAAAATACCTAAATGTTCCGTAGTCGGCAGGATTCGAACCTGCGCGGGAATATCCCAATGGATTTCGAATCCATCGCCTTAACCGCTCGGCCATGACTACTCAGTTTGAACGAAGCAGGTGAAATATTAGTCTTTTCGATTTCCTGTAATTCAAGTTTCCTTTCGATATTTTTTGAACGGCTGATAGGATTGACGGCACAGTGATGTAATAATTTTTTCCCCTACATATATACTTATCTATATATATATATATTTACATTTCAATAAATTAAAGTAATTTTATAGTGTGTAAATATGTATTCGATTGTAAAATTTATATCTTATGCAGGGAATACACATGTTTAAAATTTGGAATACAACGCCTTAGAGAACTCCTAAGCGATCTCCTGAAAAATACACAAATTACCTAAATGTTTCGTGTTATACAGGATTTGAACCTTCCTGGGAATAACTCAATGGATTTCTTGTCTTTCTCCTTAACCGCACGCCACGACTACTCAAGTAAGCCGAAGCAGATGAAATATTAGACTTTTCAATGATACATGCTTCTAATCAACGATCTGTGAACCCTTGCCATGAATGATTGTAAAGGTATAGAAGCAATCATTATAGATACGGTAATATTCTTTCTGCAACTTGGGCCATCAACGCTTCATACCTTTCCCAAACTTCCAATGTGAAATTTATTTGTTCGTATATATATTTTTATCTAATTATATACATTTAATATACATAATATAATTTGACTTAATGGTGTGTAAAAATGGATATATCTTAAGCAGGATACGCCAATGTCTCACATTTCAGATATAGTGCCTTATAGGACTGTTTACGATCTCTTGAAAAGGTTCCAAAATATCTAAATGTTCCGTAGTCGGCAGGATTCGGACCTGCGCTGTAATATCCCAATGGATTTCGAGTCCATCGCCTTAACCGCTCAGCCACGACTACTCAGGTTAAACGAAGCAGGTGAATTATAAGAATTTTCGATTTTCTATAATTCATGTTTCTTTTCGATATTATTTGAACGGGTGGTAGGAATAACGGCACAGTGATGTAATATTTTTCTCCATACATATATTCTTATCTATATAAATATATATATATATTTACATTTCTATAAATTAAGGTAATTTTATTGTGTGTAAATATGTATTCAATTGTAAAATTTATATTTTATGCAGGGAATTCAAATGTTTAAAATTTGGAATACAACAATTTAGAGAACTGCTAAGCGATAGCCTGAATAATACACAAATTATCTAAATGTTTCGTGGTATGCAGGATTTGCAACATGCTTCTAATCAACTTTCTTTGAACGTTTTGAAGAATGATTGTAATTAGATGTGAGTAATCATTATAGATACTGTATTAGAGTGGCTTTAAATTAGATCATCAACCCTTTCCACATTTACCAATCTTCCAAAGTGAAATAAATTCGTTCGAATATTTATATTAATATTTTTGTTTTCATTAATACAAATTAAAGTAATTTTTTGTATGTAAAAGTGTGTCCGTTTGCAAAATATATATATCTCTTGAAGGATACGCAAATGTTGAAAATTTAGGATGTAACGCCTAATAGGACTGCTTTCCGAACTTCTGGAAAACGTTCCAAAATAACTAAATGCTCCGTAGTCGGCAAGATTCGAACCTGCGCGAGAATATCCCAATGGATTTCGAGTCCATCGCCATAACCGCTCGGCCACGACTACTCAGTTTGAGCGAAGCACGTGAAATATTAGACTTTTCTATGATACATGCTTCTAATCAACGATCTGTGAACCCTTGCCATGAATGATTGTAAAGGTATAGAAGCAATCATTATAGTTACGGTAATATTCTTTCTGCAACTTGGGCCATCAACGCTTCATACCTTTCCCAAACTTCCAATGTGAAATTTATTTGTTCGTATATATATTTTATCTAATTATATACATTTAATATACATAATATAATTTGACTTAATGGTGTGTAAAAATGTTTTCGCTAGTAAAGGATATATCTTAAGCAGGATACGCCAATGTCTCACATTTGAGATATAGTGCCTTATAGGACTGTTTACGATCTCTTGAAAAAGTTCCAAAATAACTAAATGTTCCGTCGTCGGCAGGATTCGAACCTGCGCGGGAATATCCCAATGGATTTCGAATCCATCGCCTTAACCGCTCGGGCACGACTACTAAGGTTAAACGAAGCAGGTGAATTTTTAGAATTTTCGATTTTCTATAATTCATGTTTCTTTTCGATATTTTTTGAACGGGTGGTAGGAATAACGGCACAGTGATGTAATATTTTTCTGCATACATATATTCTTATCTATATATATATATATTTTTACATTTCTATAAATTAAAGTAATTTTATAGTGTGGAAATATGTATTCGATTGTAAAATTTATATCTTATGCAGGGAATTCACATGTTTAAAATTTGGAATACAACGCCTTACAGAACTGCTAAGCGATCTTCTGAAGAATACACAAATTACCTTAATGGTGTGTAAAAATGGATATATCTTAAGCAGGATACGCCAATGTCTCACATTTCAGATATAGTGCCTTATAGGACTGTTTACGATCTCTTGAAAAGGTTCCAAAATATCTAAATGTTCCGTAGTCGGCAGGATTCGGACCTGCGCTGGAATATCCCAATGGATTTCGAGTCCATCGCCTTAACCGCTCAGCCACGACTACTCAGGTTAAACGAAGCAGGTGAATTATTAGAATTTTCGATTTTCTATAATTCATGTTTCTTTTCGATATTATTTGAACGGGTGGTAGGAATAACGGCACAGTGATGTAATATTTTTCTCCATACATATATTCTTATCTATATATATATATATATATATTTACATTTCTATAAATTAAGGTAATTTTATTGTGTGTAAATATGTATTCAATTGTAAAATTTATATTTTATGCAGGGAATTCAAATGTTTAAAATTTGGAATACAACGATTTAGAGAACTGCTAAGCGATAGCCTGAATAATACACAAATTATCTAAATGTTTCGTGGTATGCAGGATTTGCAACATGCTTCTAATCAACTTTCTTTGAACGTTTTGAAGAATGATTGTAATTAGATGTGAGCAATCATTATAGATACTGTATTAGAGTGGCTTTAAATTAGATCATCAACCCTTTCCACATTTACCAATCTTCCAAAGTGAAATAAATTCGTTCGAATATTTATATTAATATTTTTGTTTTCATTAATACAAATTAAAGTAATTTTTTGTATGTAAAAGTGTGTCCGTTTGCAAAATATATATATCTCTTGAAGGATACGCAAATGTTGAAAATTTAGGATGTAACGCCTAATAGGACTGCTTTCCGAACTTCTGGAAAACGTTCCAAAATAACTAAATGCTCCGTAGTCGGCAAGATTCGAACCTGCGCGAGAATATCCCAATGGATTTCTAGTCCATCGCCATAACCGCTCGTCCACGACTACTCAGTTTGAGCGAAGCACGTGAAATATTAGACTTTTCTATGATACATGCTTCGAATCAACGATCTGTGAACCCTTGCCATGAATGATTGTAAAGGTATAGAAGCAATCATTATAGATACGGTAATATTCTTTCTGCAACTTGGGCCATCAACGCTTCATACCTTTCCCAAACTTCCAATGTGAAATTAATTTGTTCGTATATATATTTTTATCTAATTATATACATTTTAAAAACATAATATAATTTGTCTGAATGGTGTGTAAAAATGTTTTCGCTAGTAAAGGGTATATCTTAAGCAGGATACGCCAATGTCTCACATTTGAGATATAGTGCCTTATAGGACTGTTTACGATCTCTTGAAAAGGTTCCAAAATACCTAAATGTTCCGTAGTCGGCAGGATTCGAACCTGCGCGGGAATATCCCAATGGATTTCGAGTCCATCGCCTTAACCGCTCGGCCACGACTACTCAGGTTAAACGAAGCAGTTGAATTATTAGAATTTTCGATTTTCTATAATTCATGTTTCTTTTCGATATTTTTTGAACGGGTGGTAGGAATAATGGCACAGTGATGTAATATTTTTCTGCATACATATATTCTTATCTATATATATATATATATATTGACATTTCTATAAATTAAAGTAATTTTATAGTGTGTAAATATGTATTCGATTGTAAAATTTATATCTTATGCAGGGAATTCACATGTTTAAAATTTGGAATACAACGCCTTAGAGAACTGCTAAGCGATCTTCTGAAGAATACACAAATTACCTAAATGTTTCGTGGTATGCAGGATTTGAACCTTCCTGGGAATAACACAAAGGATTTCTTGTCTATCTCATTAACCGCACGCCACGGCTACTCAGGTAAGCCGAAGCAAGTGAAATATTAGTCTTTTCTGTGATACATGCTGCTAATCAACGATCTTTGAACCCTTGGCAGGACTGATTGAAAAGATATATAAGCTATCATTATAGATACGGTAATATTCTATCTGCAATTTGGGTCATCGACATTTCATAACTTTCCCAAACTTCCAATGTGAAATAAATTTGTTAGTATATATATTTTTTATCTATCTATATATATATATATATATATATATACATTTAATTTACATAATTTAAAGTGATTTACTAGTGTGTAAAAATGTTTTCGCTAGTAAAGCATATGTCTTAAGCAGGATACGCAAATGTTTCAAATTTGAGACGCAGTGCCTCATTGCCGATCTCCTGAAAAATGTTCCAAAATATATAAATTTTCCGTAGTCGGCAGGATTCGAACCTGCGCGGGAATATCTCAATGGATTTCTAGTCCATCGCCTTAAACGCTCGGCCACGACTACTCAGTTTGATCGAAGCAGGTGAATTATTATTCTTTTCGATTTTCAACAATTCATGCTTCTTTTCGTTATTTCTTGATCGGCTGATAGGAATTACGGCACAGTGATGTAAAATTTTCTTGCATACATATATTCTTATCTATATATATATATATTTACAGTTCTATAAATTAAAGTAATTTTATTGTGTGTAAATATGTATTCGATTGTAAAATTTATATTTTATGCAGGGAATTCAAATGTTTAAAATTTGGAATACAACGATTTAGAGAACTGCTAAGCGATAGCCTGAAAAATAAACAAATTATCCAAATGTTTCGTGGTATGCAGGATTTGAAACATGCTTCTAATCAACTTTCTTTGAACGGTTTGAAGAATGATTGTAATTAGATGTGAGCAATCATTATAGATACTGTATTAGACTGGTATTAAATTAGATCCTCAACCCTTTCCACATTTACCAATCTTCCAAAGTGAAATAAATTTGTTCGAATATTTATATTAATATTTTTGTTTTCATTAATACAAATTAAAATAATTTTTTGTATGTAAAAGTGTGTCCGCTTGCAATATATATATCACAAGAAGGATACGCAAATGTTGAAAATTTAGGATGCAACGCCTAACAGGACTGCATTCCGATCTTCTGAAAAACGTTCAAAAATAACAAAATGCTCCGTAGTCGGCAGGATTCGAACTTGCGCGGGAATATCCCAAAGTATTTCTAGTCCACCGCCTTCACCGCTCTTCCACGTCTACTCAGTTTGAACGAAGCAGGTGAACTATTAGTCTTTTCGATTTTCCATAATTCATATTTTTTTCGATATTTTTTGAACGTCTGATAGGATTGACGGCACAGTGATGTAATAATTTTTTTTCGCCTACATATATTCATAGCTACATAAATATTTTTTTCATTTCTATAAAGTAAAGTTACTTTATAGCGCGTAAATATGTATTTGATTGTAAAATTAATATCTCATGCAGGGATTTCAAATGCATAATATTTGGAATACAACGCCTTAGAGAACTGCTAAGCGATCTTCTGAAGAATACACAAATTATCTAAAAGTTTCGTAATATACAGGATTTAAACCTTCCATCTAATCAACCATCTGTGAACCCTTGCCATGAATGATTGTAAAGGTATAGAAGCAATCATTATAGATACGGTAATATTCTTTCTGCAACTTGGACCATCAACGCTTCATACCTTTCCCAAACTTCCAATGTGAAATTAATTTGTTCGTATATATATTTTATCTATATATATACATTTAATATACATAATATAATTTGACTTAATGGTGTGTAAAAATGTTTTCGCTAGTAAAGGATATATCTTAAGCAGGATACGCCAATGTCTCACATTTGAGATATAGTGCCTTATAGGACCGTTTACGATCTCTTGAAAAGGTTCCAAAATACCTAAATGTTCCGTAGTCGGCAGGATTCGAACCTGCGCGGGAATATCCCAATGGATTTCGAATCCATCGCCTTAACCGCTCGGCCATGACTACTCAGTTTGAACGAAGCAGGTGAAATATTAGTCTTTTCGATTTCCTGTAATTCAAGTTTCCTTTCGATATTTTTTGAACGGCTGATAGGATTGACGGCACAGTGATGTAATAATTTTTTCCCCTACATATATACTTATCTATATATATATATATTTACATTTCAATAAATTAAAGTAATTTTATAGTGTGTAAATATGTATTCGATTGTAAAATTTATATCTTATGCAGGGAATACACATGTTTAAAATTTGGAATACAACGCCTTAGAGAACTCCTAAGCGATCTCCTGAAAAATACACAAATTACCTAAATGTTTCGTGTTATACAGGATTTGAACCTTCCTGGGAATAACTCAATGGATTTCTTGTCTATCTCCTTAACCGCACGCCACGACTACTCAAGTAAGCCGAAGCAGATGAAATATTAGACTTTTCAATGATACATGCTTCTAATCAACGATCTGTGAACCCTTGCCATGAATGATTGTAAAGGTATAGAAGCAATCATTATAGATACGGTAATATTCTTTCTGCAACTTGGGCCATCAACGCTTCATACCTTTCCCAAACTTCCAATGTGAAATTAATTTGTTCGTATATATATTTTTATCTAATTATATACATTTAATATACATAATATAATTTGACTTAATGGTGTGTAAAAATGTTTTCGCTAGTAAAGGATATATCTTAAGCAGGATACGCCAAAGTCTCACATTTGAAATATAGTGCCTTATAGGACTGTTTACGATCTCTTGAAAAAGTTCCAAAATACCTAAATGTTCCGTAGTCGGCAGGATTCGTACCTGCGCGGGAATATCCCAAAGGATTTCGAATCCATCGCCTTAACCGCTCGGCCACGACTACTCAGGTTAAACGAAGCAGGTGAATTATTAGAATTTTCGATTTTCTATAATTCATGTTTCTTTTCGATATTTTTTGAACGGGTGGTAGGAATAACGGCACAGTGATGTAATATTTTTCTGCATACATATATTCTTAGCTATATATATATATATATTTACATTTCTATAAATTAAAGTAATTTTATAGTGTGTAAATATGTATTCGATTGTAAAATTTATATCTTATGCAGGGAATTCACATGTTTAAAATTTGGAATACAACGCCTTAGAGAACTGCTAAGTGATCTTCTGAAGAATACACAAATTACCTAAATGTTTCGTGGTATACAGGATTTGAACCTTCCTGGGAATAACCCAAAGGATTTCTTGTCTATCTCCTTAACCGCACGCCACGGCTACTTAGGTATGCCGAAGCAAGTGAAATATTAGTCTTTTCTGTGATACATGCTGCTAATCAACGATCTTTGAACCCTTGCCAGGACTGATTGTAAAGATATAAGCTATCATACGGTAATATTCTATCTGCAATTTGGGTCATCAACATTTTATAACTTTCCCAAACTTCCAAAGTGAAATAAATTTGTTAGTATATATATATTTTTATCTATCTATCTATATATATATATATATATATATATATATATATATATATATATATATATATATATATATATATATATATATATATTTAATTTACATAATTTAAAGTGATTTACTAGTGTGTAAAAATGTCTTCGCTAGTAAAGCATATGTCTTAAGCAGGATACGCAAATGTTTCAAATTTGAGACACAGTGCCTCATAGGACTGTTTGCCGATCTCCTGAAAAATGTTCCAAAATATATAAATTTTCCGTAGCCGGCAGGATTTGAACCTGCGCGGGAATATCCCAATGGATTTTTAGTCCATCGCCTTAATCGCTCGGCAACGACTACTCTGTTTGATCGAAGTAGGTGAATTATTATTCGTTTCGATTTTCTACAATTCATGCTTCTTTTCGTTATTTTTTGAACGGCTGATAGGAATGACGGCACAGTCATGTAAAAATTTTTTTTCGCCTACCTTTATACTTATCTATATATATATATATTTACAGTTCTATAAATTAAAGTAATTTTATTGTGTGTAAATATGTATTCGATTGTAAAATTTATATTTTATGCAGGGAATTCAAATGTTTAAAATTTGGAATACAACGATTTAGAGAACTGCTAAGCGATAGCCTGAAAAATAAACAAATTATCTAAATGTTTCGTGGTATGCAGGATTTGCAACATGCTTCTAATCAACTTTCTGTGAACGGTTTGAAGAATGATTGTAATTAGATGTGAGCAATCATTATAGATACTGTATTAGACTGGCTTTAAATTAGATCATACCCCCTTTCCACATTTACCAATCTTCCAAAGTGAAATAAATTTGTTCGAATATTTATATTAATATTTTTGTTTTCATTAGTACAAATTAAAGTAATTTTTTGTATGTAAAAGTGTGTCCGTTTGCAAAATATATATATCTCTTGAAGGATACGCAAATGTTGAAAATTTAGGATATAACGCCTAAAAGGACTGCTTTCCGAACTTCTGGAAAACGTTCCAAAATAACTAAATGCTCCGTAGTCGGCAGGATTCGAACCTGCGCGGGAATATCCCAATGGATTTCTAGTCCATCGCCTTAATCGCTCGGCAACGACTACTCAGTTTGATCGAAGCAGGTGAACTATTAGTCTTTTCGATTTCCTATAATTCATGTTTCCTTTCGATATTTTTTGAACGGCTGATAGGATTTACGGCACAGTGATGTAATAATTTTTTTTCGCCTACATTTATACTTATCTATATATATATATTTACATTTCTATAAATTAAAGTAATTTTATAGTGTGTAAATATGTATTCGATTACAAATTTATATCTTATGCAGGGAATTCACATGTTTAAAATTTGGAATACAACGCCTTAGAGAACTCCTCAGCAATCTCCTGAAAAATACACAAATTACCTAAATGTTTCGTGGTATACAGGATTTGAACCTTCCTGGGAAATAACTCAATGGATTTCTTGTCTATCTCCTTAACCGCACGCCACGACTACTCAGGTAAGCCGAAGCAGGTGAAATATTAGACTTTTCTATGATACATGCTTCTAATCAACCATCTGTGAACCCTTGCCATGAATGATTGTAAAGGTATAGAAGCAATCATTATAGATACGGTAATATTCTTTCTGCAATTTGGGCCATCAACACTTCATACCTTTCCCAAACTTCCAAAGTGAAATTAATTTGTTCGTATATATATTTTTATCTATATATATACATTTAATATACATAATATAATTTGACTTAATGGTGTGTAAAAATGGATATATCTTAAGCAGGATACGCCAATGTCTCACATTTCAGATATAGTGCCTTATAGGACTGTTTACGATCTCTTGAAAAGGTTCCAAAATATCTAAATGTTCCGTAGTCGGCAGGATTCGGACCTGCGCTGTAATATCCCAATGGATTTCGAGTCCATCGCCTTAACCTCTCAGCCACGACTACTCAGGTTAAACGAAGCAGGTGAATTATTAGAATTTTCGATTTTCTATAATTCATGTTTCTTTTCGATATTATATGAACGGGTGGTAGGAATAACGGCACAGTGATGTAATATTTTTCTCCATACATATATTCTTATCTATATATATATATATATATATATTTACATTTCTATAAATTAAGGTAATTTTATTGTGTGTAAATATGTATTCAATTGTAAAATTTATATTTTATGCAGGGAATTCAAATGTTTAAAATTTGGAATACAACGATTTAGAGAACTGCTAAGCGATAGCCTGAATAATACACAAATTATCTAAATGTTTCGTGGTATGCAGGATTTGCAACATGCTTCTAATCAACTTTCTTTGAACGTTTTGAAGAATGATTGTAATTAGATGTGAGTAATCATTATAGATACTGTATTAGAGTGGCTTTAAATTAGATCATCAACCCTTTCCACATTTACCAATCTTCCAAAGTGAAATAAATTCGTTCGAATATTTATATTAATATTTTTGTTTTCATTAATACAAATTAAAGTAATTTTTTGAATGTAAAAGTGTGTCCGTTTGCAAAATATATATATCTCTTGAAGGATACGCAAATGTTGAAAATTTAGGATGTAACGCCTAATAGGACTGCTTTCCGAACTTCTGGAAAACGTTCCAAAATAACTAAATGCTCCGTAGTCGGCAAGATTCGAACCTGCGCGAGAATATCCCAATGGATTTCTAGTCCATCGCCATAACCGCTCGGCCACGACTACTCAGTTTGAACGAAGCACGTGAAATATTAGACTTTTCTATGATACATGCTTCTAATCAACGATCTGTGAACCCTTGCCATGAATGATTGTAAAGGTATAGAAGCAATCATTATAGTTACGGTAATATTCTTTCTGCAACTTGGGCCATCAACGCTTCATACCTTTCCCAAACTTCCAATGTGAAATTTATTTGTTCGTATATATATTTTTATCTAATTATATACATTTAATATACATAATATAATTTGACTTAATGGTGTGTAAAAATGTTTTCGCTAGTAAAGGATATATCTTAAGCAGGATACGCCAATGTTTCACATTTGAGATATAGTGCCTTATAGGACTGTTTACGATCTCTTGAAAAAGTTCCAAAATAACTAAATGTTCCGTCGTCGGCAGGATTCGAACCTGCGCGGGAATATCCCAATGGATTTCGAATCCATCGCCTTAACCGCTCGGGCACGACTAATAAGGTTAAACGAAGCAGGTGAATTTTTAGAATTTTCGATTTTCTACAATTCATGTTTCTTTTCGATATTTTTTGAACGGGTGGTAGGAATAACGGCACAGTGATGTAATATTTTTCTGCATACATATATTCTTATCTATATATATATATATTTTTACATTTCTATAAATTAAAGTAATTTTATAGTGTGGAAATATGTATTCGATTGTAAAATTTATATCTTATGCAGGGAATTCACATGTTTAAAATTTGGAATACAACGCCTTACAGAACTGCTAAGCGATCTTCTGAAGAATACACAAATTACCTTAATGGTGTGTAAAAATGGATATATCTTAAGCAGGATACGCCAATGTCTCACATTTCAGATATAGTGCCTTATAGGACTGTTTACGATCTCTTGAAAAGGTTCCAAAATATCTAAATGTTCCGTAGTCGGAAGGATTCGGACCTGCGCTGGAATATCCCAATGGATTTCGAGTCCATCGCCTTAACCGCTCAGCCACGACTACTCAGGTTAAACGAAGCAGGTGAATTATTAGAATTTTCGATTTTCTATAATTCATGTTTCTTTTCGATATTATTTGAACGGGTGGTAGGAATAACGGCACAGTGATGTAATATTTTTCTCCATACATATATTCTTATCTATATATATATATATATATATTTACATTTCTATAAATTAAGGTAATTTTATTGTGTGTAAATATGTATTCAATTGTAAAATTTATATTTTATGCAGGGAATTCAAATGTTTAAAATTTGGAATACAACGATTTAGAGAACTGCTAAGCGATAGCCTGAATAATACACAAATTATCTAAATGTTTCGTGGTATGCAGGATTTGCAACATGCTTCTAATCAACTTTCTTTGAACGTTTTGAAGAATGATTGTAATTAGATGTGAGCAATCATTATAGATACTGTATTAGAGTGGCTTTAAATTAGATCATCAACCCTTTCCACATTTACCAATCTTCCAAAGTGAAATAAATTCGTTCGAATATTTATATTAATATTTTTGTTTTCATTAATACAAATTAAAGTAATTTTTTGTATGTAAAAGTGTGTCCGTTTGCAAAATATATATATCTCTTGAAGGATACGCAAATGTTGAAAATTTAGGATGTAACGCCTAATAGGACTGCTTTCCGAACTTCTGGAAAACGTTCCAAAATAACTAAATGCTCCGTAGTCGGCAAGATTCGAACCTGCGCGAGAATATCCCAATGGATTTCTAGTCCATCGCCATAACCGCTCGTCCACGACTACTCAGTTTGAGCGAAGCACGTGAAATATTAGACTTTTCTATGATACATGCTTCTAATCAACGATCTGTGAACCCTTGCCATGAATGATTGTAAAGGTATAGAAGCAATCATTATAGATACGGTAATATTCTTTCTGCAACTTGTGCCATCAACGCTTCATACCTTTCCCAAACTTCCAATGTGAAATTAATTTGTTCGTATATATATTTTTATCTAATTATATACATTTTAAAAACATAATATAGTTTGTCTGAATGGTGTGTAAAAATGTTTTCGCTAGTAAAGGGTATATCTTAAGCAGGATACGCCAATGTCTCACATTTGAGATATAGTGCCTTATAGGACTGTTTACGATCTCTTGAAAAGGTTCCAAAATACCTAAATGTTCCGCAGTCGGCAGGATTCGAACCTGCGCGGGAATATCCCAATGGATTTCATTTCGAGTCCATCGCCTTAACCGCTCGGCCACGACTACTCAGGTTAAACGAAGCAGTTGAATTATTAGAATTTTCGATTTTCTATAATTCATGTTTCTTTTCGATATTTTTTGAACGGGTGGTAGGAATAATGGCACAGTGATGTAATATTTTTCTGCATACATATATTCTTATCTATATATATATATATATATTGACATTTCTATAAATTAAAGTAATTTTATAGTGTGTAAATATGTATTCGATTGTAAAATTTATATCTTATGCAGGGAATTCACATGTTTAAAATTTGGAATACAACGCCTTAGAGAACTGCTAAGCGATCTTCTGAAGAATACACAAATTACCTAAATGTTTCGTGGTATGCAGGATTTGAACCTTCCTGGGAATAACACAAAGGATTTCTTGTCTATCTCATTAACCGCACGCTACGGCTACTCAGGTAAGCCGAAGCAAGTGAAATATTAGTCTTTTCTGTGATACATGCTGCTAATCAACGATCTTTGAACCCTTGGCAGGACTGATTGAAAAGATATATAAGCTATCATTATAGATACGGTAATATTCTATCTGCAATTTGGGTCATCGACATTTCATAACTTTCCCAAACTTCCAATGTGAAATAAATTTGTTAGTATATATATTTTTTATCTATCTATATATATATATATATATATATATATATATATATATATATACATTTAATTTACATAATTTAAAGTGATTTACTAGTGTGTAAAAATGTTTTCGCTAGTAAAGCATATGTCTTAAGCAGGATACGCAAATGTTTCAAATTTGAGACGCAGTGCCTCATTGCCGATCTCCTGAAAAATGTTCCAAAATATATAAATTTTCCGTAGTCGGCAGGATTCGAACCTGCGCGGGAATATCTCAATGGATTTCTAGTCCATCGCCTTAAACGCTCGGCCACGACTACTCAGTTTGATCGAAGCAGGTGAATTATTATTCTTTTCGATTTTCTACAATTCATGCTTCTTTTCGTTATTTCTTGATCGGCTGATAGGAATTACGGCACAGTGATGTAAAATTTTCTTGCATACATATATTCTTATCTATATATATATATTTTTACAGTTCTATAAATTAAAGTAATTTTATTGTGTGTAAATATGTATTCGATTGTAAAATTTATATTTTATGCAGGGAATTCAAATGTTTAAAATTTGGAATACAACGATTTAGAGAACTGCTAAGCGATAGCCTGAAAAATAAACAAATTATCTAAATGTTTCGTGGTATGCAGGATTTGAAACATGCTTCTAATCAACTTTCTTTGAACGGTTTGAAGAATGATTGTAATTAGATGTGAGCAATCATTATAGATACTGTATTAGACTGGTATTAAATTAGATCCTCAACCCTTTCCACATTTACCAATCTTCCAAAGTGAAATAAATTTGTTCGAATATTTATATTAATATTTTTGTTTTCATTAATACAAATTAAAGTAATTTTTTGTATGTAAAAGTGTGTCCGCTTGCAATATATATATCACAAGAAGGATACGCAAATGTTGAAAATTTAGGATGCAACGCCTAACAGGACTGCATTCCGATCTTCTGAAAAACGTTCAAAAATAACAAAATGCTCCGTAGTCGGCAGGATTCGAACTTGCGCGGGAATATCCCAAAGTATTTCTAGTCCACCGCCTTCACCGCTCTTCCACGTCTACTCAGTTTGAACGAAGCAGGTGAACTATTAGTCTTTTCGATTTTCCATAATTCATATTTTTTTCGATATTTTTTGAACGTCTGATAGGATTGACGGCACAGTGATGTAATAATTTTTTTTCGCCTACATATATTCATAGCTACATAAATATTTTTTTCATTTCTATAAAGTAAAGTTATTTTATAGCGCGTAAATATGTATTTGATTGTAAAATTAATATCTCATGCAGGGATTTCAAATGCATAATATTTGGAATACAACGCCTTAGAGAACTGCTAAGCGATCTTCTGAAGAATACACAAATTATCTAAAAGTTTCGTAATATACAGGATTTAAACCTTCCATCTAATCAACCATCTGTGAACCCTTGCCATGAATGATTGTAAAGGTATAGAAGCAATCATTATAGATACGGTAATATTCTTTCTGCAACTTGGGCCATCAACGCTTCATACCTTTCCCAAACTTCCAATGTGAAATTAATTTGTTCGTATATATATTTTTATCTATATATATACATTTAATATACATAATATAATTTGACTTAATGGTGTGTAAAAATGTTTTCGCTAGTAAAGGATATATCTTAAGCAGGATACGCCAATGTCTCACATTTGAGATATAGTGCCTTATAGGACCGTTTACGATCTCTTGAAAAGGTTCCAAAATACCTAAATGTTCCGTAGTCGGCAGGATTCGAACCTGCGCGGGAATATCCCAATGGATTTCGAATCCATCGCCTTAACCGCTCGGCCATGACTACTCAGTTTGAACGAAGCAGGTGAACTATTAGTCTTTTCGATTTCCTGTAATTCATGTTTCCTTTCGATATTTTTTGAACGGCTGATAGGATTGACGGCACAGTGATGTAATAATTTTTTCCCCTACATATATACTTATCTATATATATATATATTTACATTTCAATAAATTAAAGTAATTTTATAGTGTGTAAATATGTATTCGATTGTAAAATTTATATCTTATGCAGGGAATACACATGTTTAAAATTTGGAATACAACGCCTTAGAGAACTCCTAAGCGATCTCCTGAAAAATACACAAATTACCTAAATGTTTCGTGTTATACAGGATTTGAACCTTCCTGGGAATAACTCAATGGATTTCTTGTCTATCTCCTTAACCGCACGCCACGACTACTCAAGTAAGCCGAAGCAGATGAAATATTAGACTTTTCAATGATACATGCTTCTAATCAACGATCTGTGAACCCTTGCCATGAATGATTGTAAAGGTATAGAAGCAATCATTATAGATACGGTAATATTCTTTCTGCAACTTGGGCCATCAACGCTTCATACCTTTCCCAAACTTCCAATGTGAAATTAATTTGTTCGTATATATATTTTTATCTAATTATATACATTTTAAAAACATAATATAATTTGTCTGAATGGTGTGTAAAAATGTTTTCGCTAGTAAAGGGTATATCTTAAGCAGGATACGCCAATGTCTCACATTTGAGATATAGTGCCTTATAGGACTGTTTACGATCTCTTGAAAAGGTTCCAAAATACCTAAATGTTCCGTAGTCGGCAGGATTCGAACCTGCGCGGGAATATCTCAATGGATTTCTAGTCCATCGCCTTAAACGCTCGGCCACGACTACTCAGTTTGATCGAAGCAGGTGAATTATTATTCTTTTCGATTTTCTACAATTCATGCTTCTTTTCGTTATTTCTTGATCGGCTGATAGGAATTACGGCACAGTGATGTAAAATTTTCTTGCATACATATATTCTTATCTATATATATATATTTTTACAGTTCTATAAATTAAAGTAATTTTATTGTGTGTAAATATGTATTCGATTGTAAAATTTATATTTTATGCAGGGAATTCAAATGTTTAAAATTTGGAATACAACGATTTAGAGAACTGCTAAGCGATAGCCTGAAAAATAAACAAATTATCTAAATGTTTCGTGGTATGCAGGATTTGAAACATGCTTCTAATCAACTTTCTTTGAACGGTTTGAAGAATGATTGTAATTAGATGTGAGCAATCATTATAGATACTGTACTAGACTGGTATTAAATTAGATCCTCAACCCTTTCCACATTTACCAATCTTCCAAAGTGAAATAAATTTGTTCGAATATTTATATTAATATTTTTGTTTTCATTAATACAAATTAAAGTAATTTTTTGTATGTAAAAGTGTGTCCGCTTGCAATATATATATCACAAGAAGGATACGCAAATGTTGAAAATTTAGGATGCAACGCCTAACAGGACTGCATTCCGATCTTCTGAAAAACGTTCAAAAATAACAAAATGCTCCGTAGTCGGCAGGATTCGAACTTGCGCGGGAATATCCCAAAGTATTTCTAGTCCACCGCCTTCACCGCTCTTCCACGTCTACTCAGTTTGAACGAAGCAGGTGAACTATTAGTCTTTTCGATTTTCCATAATTCATATTTTTTTCGATATTTTTTGAACGTCTGATAGGATTGACGGCACAGTGATGTAATAATTTTTTTTCGCCTACATATATTCATAGCTATATAAATATTTTTTTCATTTCTATAAAGTAAAGTTATTTTATAGCGCGTAAATATGTATTTGATTGTAAAATTAATATCTCATGCAGGGATTTCAAATGCATAATATTTGGAATACAACGCCTTAGAGAACAGCTAAGCGATCTTCTGAAGAATACACAAATTATCTAAAAGTTTCGTAATATACAGGATTTAAACCTTCCATCTAATCAACCATCTGTGAACCCTTGCCATGAATGATTGTAAAGGTATAGAAGCAATCATTATAGATACGGTAATATTCTTTCTGCAACTTGGGCCATCAACGCTTCATACCTTTCCCAAACTTCCAATGTGAAATTAATTTGTTCGTATATATATTTTTATCTATATATATACATTTAATATACATAATATAATTTGACTTAATGGTGTGTAAAAATGTTTTCGCTAGTAAAGGATATATCTTAAGCAGGATACGCCAATGTCTCACATTTGAGATATAGTGCCTTATAGGACCGTTTACGATCTCTTGAAAAGGTTCCAAAATACCTAAATGTTCCATAGTCGGCAGGATTCGAAACTGCGCGGGAATATCCCAATGGATTTCGAATCCATCGCCTTAACCGCTCGGCCATGACTACTCAGTTTGAACGAAGCAGGTGAACTATTAGTCTTTTCGATTTCCTGTAATTCATGTTTCCTTTCGATATTTTTTGAACGGCTGACAGGATTGACGGCACAGTGATGTAATAATTTTTTTTCGCCTACATATATACTTATCTATATATATATATATTTACATTTCAATAAATTAAAGTAATTTTATAGTGTGTAAATATGTATTCGATTGTAAAATTTATATCTTATGCAGGGAATACACATGTTTAAAATTTGGAATACAACGCCTTAGAGAACTCCTAAGCGATCTCCTGAAAAATACACAAATTACCTAAATGTTTCGTGTTATACAGGATTTGAACCTTCCTGGGAATAACTCAATGGATTTCTTGTCTATCTCCTTAACCGCACGCCACGACTACTCAAGTAAGCCGAAGCAGATGAAATATTAGACTTTTCAATGATACATGCTTCTAATCAACGATCTGTGAACCCTTGCCATGAATGATTGTAAAGGTATAGAAGCAATCATTATAGATACGGTAATATTCTTTCTGCAACTTGGGCCATCAACGCTTCATACCTTTCCCAAACTTCCAATGTGAAATTAATTTGTTCGTATATATATTTTTATCTAATTATATACATTTAATATACATAATATAATTTGACTTAATGGTGTGTAAAAATGTTTTCGCTAGTAAAGGATATATCTTAAGCAGGATACGCCAAAGTCTCACATTTGAGATATAGTGCCTTATAGGACTGTTTACGATCTCTTGAAAAAGTTCCAAAATACCTAAATGTTCCGTAGTCGGCAGGATTCGAACCTGCGCGGGAATATCCCAATGGATTTCGAATCCATCGCCTTAACCGCTCGGCCACGACTACTCAGGCTAAACGAAGCAGGTGAATTATTAGAATTTTCGATTTTCTATAATTCATGTTTCTTTTCGATATTTTTTGAACGGGTGGTAGGAATAACGGCACAGTGATGTAATATTTTTCTGCATACATATATTCTTAGCTATATATATATATATATTTACATTTCTATAAATTAAAGTAATTTTATAGTGTGTAAATATGTATTCGATTGTAAAATTTATATCTTATGCAGGGAATTCACATGTTTAAAATTTGGAATACAACGCCTTAGAGAACTGCTAAGCGATCTTCTGAAGAATACACAAATTACCTAAATGTTTCGTGGTATACAGGATTTGAACCTTCCTGGGAATAACCCAAAGGATTTCTTGTCTATCTCCTTAACCGCACGCCACGGCTATTGAGGTATGCCGAAGCAAGTGAAATATTAGTCTTTTCTGTGATACATGCTGCTAATCAACGATCTTTGAACCCTTGCCAGGACTGATTGTAAAGATATAAGCTATCATTATAGATACGGTAATATTCTATCTGCAATTTGGGTCATCAACATTTTATAACTTTCCCAAACTTCCAAAGTGAAATAAATTTGTTAGTATATATATATATTTATCTATCTATCTATATATATATATATATATATATATATATATATATATATATATATATATATATTTAATTTACATAATTTAAAGTGATTTACTAGTGTGTAAAAATGTCTTCGCTAGTAAAGCATATGTCTTAAGCAGGATACGCAAATGTTTCAAATTTGAGACACAGTGCCTCATAGGACTGTTTGCCGATCTCCTGAAAAATGTTCCAAAATATATAAATTTTCCGTAGCCGGCATGATTTGAACCTGCGCGGGAATATCCCAATGGATTTTTAGTCCATCGCCTTAATCGCTCGGCAACGACTACTCTGTTTGATCGAAGTAGGTGAATTATTAGTCGTTTCGATTTTCTACAATTCATGCTTCTTTTCGTTATTTTTTGAACGGCTGATAGGAATGACGGCACAGTCATGTAAAAAATTTTTTTCGCCTACCTTTATACTTATCTATATATATATATATTTACATTTCTATACATTAAAGTAATTTTATTGTGTGTAAATATGTATTCGATTGTAAAATTTATATTTTATGCAGGGAATTCAAATGTTTAAAATTTGGAATACAACGATTTATAGAACTGCTAAGCGATAGCCTGAAAAATAAACAAATTATCTAAATGTTTCGTGGTATGCAGGATTTGCAACATGCTTCTAATCAAATTTCTTTGAACGGTTTGAAGAAAGGTTGTAATTAGATGTGAGCAATCATCATAGATACTGTATTAGACTGGCTTTAAATTAGATCATCAACCCTTTCCACATTTACCAATCTTCCAAAGTGAAATAAATTTGTTCGAATATTTATACTAATATTTTTGTTTTCATTAATACAAATTAAAGTAATATTTTGTATGTAAAAGTGTGTCCGTTTGCAAAATATATATATCTCTTGAAGGATACGCAAATGTTGAAAATTTAGGATGTAACGCCTAATAGGACTGCTTTCCGAACTGCTGGAAAACGTTCCAAAATAACTAAATGCTCCGTAGTCGGCAGGATTCGAACCTGCGCGGGAATATCCCAATGGATTTCTAGTCCATCGCCTTAACCGCTCGGCCACGAATACTCAGTTTGAACGAAGCAGGTGAACTATTAGTCTTTTCGATTTCCTGTAATTCATGTTTCCTTTCAATATTTTTTGAACGGCTGACAGGATTGACGGCACAGTGATGTAATAATTTTTTTTCGCCTACATATATACTTATCTATATATATATATTTACATTTCTATAAAGTAATGTAATTTTATAGTGTGTAAATATGTATTCGATTGTAAAATTTATATCTTATGCAGGGAATTCACATGTTTAAAATTTGGAATACAACGCCTTAGAGAACTCCTAAGCGATCTCCTGAAAAATACACAAATTACCTAAATGTTTCGTGGTATACAGGATTTGAACCTTCCTGGGAATAACTCAATGGATTTCTTGTCTATCCCCTTAACCGCACGCCACGACTACAAAGGTAAGCCGAAGCAGGTGAAATATTAGACTTTTCTATGATACATGCTTCTAATCAACCATCTGTGAACCCTTGCCATGAATGATTGTAAAGGTATAGAAGCAATCATTATAGATACGGTAATATTCTTTCTGCAACTTGGGCCATCAACGCTTCATACCTTTCCCAAACTTCCAATGTGAAATTAATTTGTTCGTATATATATTTTTATCTAATTATATACATTTAAAATACATAATATAATTTGTCTTAATGGTGTGTAAAAATGTTTTCGCTAGTAAAGGGTATATCTTAAGCAGGATACGCCAATGTCTCACATTTGAGATATAGTGCCTTATAGGACTGTTTACGATCTCTTGAAAAGGTTCCAAAATACCTAAAAGTTCCGTAGTCGGCAGGATTCGAACCTGCGCGGGAATATCCCAATGGATTTCGAGTCCATCGCCTTAACCGCTCGGCCACGACTACTCAGGTTAAACGAAGCAGTTGAATTATTAGAATTTTCGATTTTCTATAATTCATGTTTCTTTTCGATATTTTTTGAACGGGTGGTAGGAATAACGGCACAGTGATGTAATATTTTTCTGCATACATATATTCTTATCTATATATATATATATATATTGACATTTCTATAAATTAAAGTAATTTTATAGTGTGTAAATATGTATTCGATTGTAAAATTTATATCTTATGCAGGGAATTCACATTTTTAAATTTGAAATACAACGCCTTAGAGAACTGCTAAGCGATCTTCTGAAGAATACACAAATTACCTAAATGTTTCGTGGTATGCAGGATTTGAACCTTCCTGGGAATAACCCAAAGGATTTCTTGTCTATCTCCTTAAACGCACGCCACGGCTACTCAGGTAAGCCGAAGGAAGTGAAATATTAGTCTTTTCTGTGATACATGCTGCTAATCAACGATCTTTGAACCCTTGCCAGGACTGATTGAAAAGATATATAAGCTATCATTATAGATACGGTAATATTCTATCTGCAATTTGGGTCATCGACATTTCATAACTTTCCCAAACTTCCAATGTGAAATAAATTTGTTAGTATATATATTTTTTATCTCTCTCTCTCTATATATATATATATATATATATATATATATATATATACATTTAATTTACATAATTTAAAGTGATTTACTAGTGTGTAAAAATGTCTTCGCTAGTAAAGCATATGTCTTAAACAGGATACGCAAATGTTTCAAATATGAGACACAGTGCCTCATTGCCGATCTCCTGAAAAATGTTCCAAAATATATAAATTTTCCGTAGTCGGCAGGATTCGAACCTGCGCGGGAATATCCCAATGGATTTCTAGTCCATCGCCTTAACCGCTCGGCCACGACTACTCAGTTTGAACGAAGCAGGTGAACTATTAGTCTTTTCGATTTCCTGTAATTCATGTTTCCTTTCGATATTTTTTGAACGGCTGATAGGATTGACGGCACAGTGATGTAATAATTTTTTTTCGCCTACATATATACTTATCTATATATATATGTATTTACATTTCTATAAATTAAAGTAATTTTATAGTGTGTAAATATGTATTCGATTGTAAAATTTATATCTTATGCAGGGAATACACATGTTTAAAATTTGGAATACAACGCCTTAGAGAACTCCTAAGCGATCTTCTGAAGAATACACAAATTACCTAAATGTTTCGTGGTATTCAGGATTTGAACCTTCCTGGAAATAACCCAAAGGATTTCTTGTCTATCTCCTTAACCGCTCGCCACGGCTACTTAGGTATGCCGAAGCATGTGAAATATTAGTCTTTTCTGTGATACATGCTGCTAATCAACGATCTTTGAACCCTTGCCAGGACTGATTGTAAAGATATAAGCTATCATTATAGATACGGTAATATTCTATCTGCAATTTGGAACATCAAAATTTCATAACTTTCCCAAACTTCCAAAGTGAAATAAATTTGTTAGTATATATATATTTTTATCTATCTATATATATATATATATATATATATATATATATATATATATATTTAATTTACATAATTTAAAGTGATTTACTAGTGTGTAAAAATGTCTTCGCTAGTAAAGCATATGTCTTAAGCAGGATACGCAAATGTTTCAAATTTGAGACACAGTGCCTCATAGGACTGTTTGCCGATCTCCTGAAAAATGTTCTAAAATATATAAATTTTCCGTAGCCGGCAGGTTTTGAACCTGCGCGGGAATATCCCAATGGATTTTTAGTCCATCGCCTTAATCGCTCGGCAACGACTACTCAGTTTGATCGAAGCAGGTGAATTATTAGTCTTTTCGATTTTCTACAATTCATGCTTCTTTTCGTTATTTTTTGAACGGCTGATAGGAATGACGGCACAGTCATGTAAAAAATTTTTTTCGCCTACCTTTATACTTATCTATATATATATATTTTTACATTTCTATACATTAAAGTAATTTTATTGTGTGTAAATATGTATTCGATTGTAAAATTTATATTTAATGCAGGGAATTCAAATGTTTAAAATTTGGAATACAACGATTTACAGAACTGCTAAGCGATAGCCTGAAAAATAAACAAATTATCTAAATGTTTCGTGGTATGCAGGATTTGCAACATGCTTCTAATCAAATTTCTTTGAACGGTTTGAAGAAAGATTGTAATTAGATGTGAGCAATCATCATAGATACTGTATTAGACTGGCTTTAAATTAGATCATCAAACTTTCCACATTTACCAATCTTCCAAAGTGAAATAAATTTGTTCGAATATTTATATTAATATTTTTGTTTTCATTAATACAAATTAAAGTAATTTTTTGTATGTAAAAGTGTGTACGTTTGCAAAATATATATATCTCTTGAAGGATACGCAAATGTTGAAAATTTAGGATGTAACGCCTAATAGGACTGCTTTCCGAACTTCTGGAAAGCGTTCCAAAATAACTAAATGCTCCGTAGTCGGCAGGATTCGAACCTGCGCGGGAATATCCCAATGGATTTCTAGTCCATCGCCTTAACCGCTCGGCCACGACTACTTAGTTTGAACGAAGCAGGTGAACTATTAGTCTTTTCGATTTCCTGTAATTCATGTTTCCTTTCAATATTTTTTGAACGGCTGATAGGATTGACGGCACAGTGATGTAATAATTTTTTTTCGCCTACATATATACTTATCTATATATATATATTTACATTTCTATAAATTAATGTAATTTTATAGTGTGTAAATATGTATTCGATTGTAAAATTTATATCTTATGCAGGGAATTCACATGTTTAAAATTTGGAATACAACGCCTTAAAGAACTCCTAAGCGATCTCCTGAAAAATACACAAATTACCTAAATGTTTCGTGGTATACAGGATTTGAACATTCCTGGGAATAACTCAATGGATTTCTTGTCTATCCCCTTAACCGCACGCCACGACTACAAAGGTAAGCCGAAGCAGGTGAAATATTAGACTTTTCTATGATACATGCTTCTAATCAACCATCTGTGAACCCTTGCCATGAATGATTGTAAAGGTATAGAAGCAATCATTATAGATACGGTAATATTCTTTCTGCAACTTGGGCCATCAACGCTTCATACCTTTCCCAAACTTCCAATGTGAAATTAATTTGTTCGTATATATATTTTTATCTATATATATACATTTAATATACATAATATAATTTGACTTAATGGTGTGTAAAAATGTTTTCGCTAGTAAAGGATATATCTTAAGCAGGATACGCCAATGTCTCACATTTGAGATATAGTGCCTTATAGGACTGTTTACGATCTCTTGAAAAGGTTCCAAAATACCTAAATGTTCCGTAGTCGGCAGGATTCGAACCTGTGCGGGAATATCCCAATGGATTTCGAGTCCATCGCCTTAACCGCTCGGCCACGACTACTTAGGTTAAACGAAGCAGGTGAATTATTAGAATTTTCGATTTTCTATAATTCATGTTTCTTTTCGATATTTTTTGAACGTGTGGTAGGAATAACGGCACAGTGATGTAATATTTTTCTGCATACATATATTCTTATCTATATATATATATATATATATATATATATATATTTACATTTCTATAAATTAAAGTAATTTTATAGTGTGTAAATATGTATTCGATTGTAAAATTTATATCTTATGCAGGGAATTCACATGTTTAAAATTTGGAATACAACGCCTTAGAGAACTGCTAAGCGATCTTCTGAAGAATACACAAATTACCTAAATGTTTCGTGGTATGCAGGATTTGAACCTTCCTGGGAATAACCCAAAGGATTTCTTGTCTATCTCCTTAACCGCACGCCACGGCTACTCAGGTAAGCCGAAGCAAGTGAAATATTAGTCTTTTCTGTGATACATGCTGCTAATCAACGATCTTTGAACCCTTGCCAGGACTGATTGAAAAGATATATAAGCTATCATTATAGATACGGTAATATTCTATCTGCAATTTGGGTCATCGACATTTCATAACTTTCCCAAACTTCCAATGTGAATTAAATTTGTTAGTATATATATTTTTTATCTATCTATCTATATATATATATATATATATATATACATTTAATTTACATAATTTAAAGTGATTTACTAGTGTGTAAAAATGTTTTCGCTAGTAAAGCATATGTCTTAAGCAGGATACGTAAATGTTTCAAATTTGAGACACAGTGCCTCATTGCCGATCTCCTGAAAAATGTTCCAAAATATACAAATTTTCCGATGTCGGCAGGATTCGAACCTGCGCGGGAATATCCCAATGGATTTCTAGTCCATCGCCTTAACCGCTCGGCCACGACTACTCGGTTTGACCGAAGCAGGTGAATTATTAGTCTTTTCGATTTTCTACAATTCATGCTTCTTTTCGTTATTTCTTGATCGGCTGATAGGAATTACGGCACAGTGATGTAAAATTTTCTTGCATACATATATTCTTATCTATATATATATATTTTTAGAGTTCTATAAATTAAAGTAATTTTATTGTGTGTAAATATGTATTCGATTGTAAAATTTATATTTTATGCAGGGAATTCAAATGTTTAAAATTTGGAATACAACGATTTAGAGAACTGCTAAGCGATAGCCTGAAAAATAAACAAATTATCTAAATGTTTCGTGGTATGCAGGATATGCAACATGCTTCTAATCAACTTTCTTTGAACGGTTTGAAGAATGATTGTAATTAGATGTGAGCAATCATTATAGATACTGTATTAGACTGGTATTAAATTAGATCCTCAACCCTTTCCACATTTACCAATCTTCCAAAGTGAAATAAATTTGTTCGAATATTTATATTAATGTTTTTGTTTTCATTAATACAAATTAAAGTAATTTTTTGTATGTAAATTGTGTCCGTTTGCAATATATATATCACAAGAAGGATACGCAAATGTTGAAAATTTAGGATGCAACGCCTAACAGGACTGCATTCCGATCTTCTGAAAAACGTTCAAAAATAACAAAATGCTCCGTAGTCGGCAGGATTCGAACCTGCGCGGGAATATCCAAAGTATTTCTAGTCCACCGCCTTCACCGCTCTTCCACGACTACTCAGTTTGAACGAAGCAGGTGAACTATTAGTCTTTTCAATTTTCCATTATTCATATTTTTTTTCGATATTTTTTGAACGTCTGATAGGATTGACGGCACAGTGATGTAATAATTTTTTTTCGCCTACATATATTCTTAGCTATATAAATATATTTTCATTTCTATAAAGTAAAGTTATTTTATAGCGCGTAAATATGTATTTGATTGTAAAATTAATATCTCATGCAGGGATTTCAAATGCATAATATTTGGAATACAACGCCTTAGAGAACTGCTAAGCGATCTTCTGAAGAATACACAAATTATCTAAAAGTTTCGTAATATACAAGATTTAAACCTTCTTGTGCATAACCCAACGGATTTCTTGTCTATCTCCTTAACCGCAAGCCACGGCTACTCAGGTAAGCCGAAGCAAGTGAAATATTAGTCTTTTCTGTGATACATGCTGCTAATCAACGATCTTTGAACCCTTGCCAGGACTGATTGTAAAGATATAAGCTATCATTATAGATACGGTAATATTCTATCTGCAATTTGGAACATCAAAATTTCATAACTTTCCCAAACTTCCAAAGTGAAATAAATTTGTTAGTATATATATATTTTTATCTATCTATATATATATATATATATATATATATATATATATATATATATTTAATTTACATAATTTAAAGTGATTTACTAGTGTGTAAAAATGTCTTCGCTAGTAAAGCATATGTCTTAAGCAGGATACGCAAATGTTTCAAATTTGAGACACAGTGCCTCATAGGACTGTTTGCCGATCTCCTGAAAAATGTTCTAAAATATATAAATTTTCCGTAGCCGGCAGGTTTTGAACCTGCTCGGGAATATCCCAATGGATTTTTAGTCCATCGCCTTAATCGCTCGGCAACGACTACTCAGTTTGATCGAAGCAGGTGAATTATTAGTCTTTTCGATTTTCTACAATTCATGCTTCTTTTCGTTATTTTTTGAACGGCTGATAGGAATGACGGCACAGTCATGTAAAAAATTTTTTTCGCCTACCTTTATACTTATCTATATATATATATTTTTACATTTCTATACATTAAAGTAATTTTATTGTGTGTAAATATGTATTCGATTGTAAAATTTATATTTAATGCAGGGAATTCAAATGTTTAAAATTTGGAATACAACGATTTACAGAACTGCTAAGCGATAGCCTGAAAAATAAACAAATTATCTAAATGTTTCGTGGTATGCAGGATTTGCAACATGCTTCTAATCAAATTTCTTTGAACGGTTTGAAGAAAGATTGTAATTAGATGTGAGCAATCATCATAGATACTGTATTAGACTGGCTTTAAATTAGATCATCAAACTTTCTACATTTACCAATCTTCCAAAGTGAAATAAATTTGTTCGAATATTTATATTAATATTTTTGTTTTCATTAATACAAATTAAAGTAATTTTTTGTATGTAAAAGTGTGTACGTTTGCAAAATATATATATCTCTTGAAGGATACGCAAATGTTGAAAATTTAGGATGTAACGCCTAATAGGACTGCTTTCCGAACTTCTGGAAAGCGTTCCAAAATAACTAAATGCTCCGTAGTCGGCAGGATTCGAACCTGCGCGGGAATATCCCAATGGATTTCTAGTCCATCGCCTTAACCGCTCGGCCACGACTACTTAGTTTGAACGAAGCAGGTGAACTATTAGTCTTTTCGATTTCCTGTAATTCATGTTTCCTTTCAATATTTTTTGAACGGCTGATAGGATTGACGGCACAGTGATGTAATAATTTTTTTTCGCCTACATATATACTTATCTATATATATATATTTACATTTCTATAAATTAATGTAATTTTATAGTGTGTAAATATGTATTCGATTGTAAAATTTATATCTTATGCAGGGAATTCACATGTTTAAAATTTGGAATACAACGCCTTAAAGAACTCCTAAGCGATCTCCTGAAAAATACACAAATTACCTAAATGTTTCGTGGTATACAGGATTTGAACATTCCTGGGAATAACTCAATGGATTTCTTGTCTATCCCCTTAACCGCACGCCACGACTACAAAGGTAAGCCGAAGCAGGTGAAATATTAGACTTTTCTATGATACATGCTTCTAATCAACCATCTGTGAACCCTTGCCATGAATGATTGTAAAGGTATAGAAGCAATCATTATAGATACGGTAATATTCTTTCTGCAACTTGGGCCATCAACGCTTCATACCTTTCCCAAACTTCCAATGTGAAATTAATTTGTTCGTATATATATTTTTATCTATATATATACATTTAATATACATAATATAATTTGACTTAATGGTGTGTAAAAATGTTTTCGCTAGTAAAGGATATATCTTAAGCAGGATACGCCAATGTCTCACATTTGAGATATAGTGCCTTATAGGACTGTTTACGATCTCTTGAAAAGGTTCCAAAATACCTAAATGTTCCGTAGTCGGCAGGATTCGAACCTGTGCGGGAATATCCCAATGGATTTCGAGTCCATCGCCTTAACCGCTCGGCCACGACTACTTAGGTTAAACGAAGCAGGTGAATTATTAGAATTTTCGATTTTCTATAATTCATGTTTCTTTTCGATATTTTTTGAACGTGTGGTAGGAATAACGGCACAGTGATGTAATATTTTTCTGCATACATATATTCTTATCTATATATATATATATATATATATATATATATATATATTTACATTTCTATAAATTAAAGTAATTTTATAGTGTGTAAATATGTATTCGATTGTAAAATTTATATCTTATGCAGGGAATTCACATGTTTAAAATTTGGAATACAACGCCTTAGAGAACTGCTAAGCGATCTTCTGAAGAATACACAAATTACCTAAATGTTTCGTGGTATGCAGGATTTGAACCTTCCTGGGAATAACCCAAAGGATTTCTTGTCTATCTCCTTAACCGCACGCCACGGCTACTCAGGTAAGCCGAAGCAAGTGAAATATTAGTCTTTTCTGTGATACATGCTGCTAATCAACGATCTTTGAACCCTTGCCAGGACTGATTGAAAAGATATATAAGCTATCATTATAGATACGGTAATATTCTATCTGCAATTTGGGTCATCGACATTTCATAACTTTCCCAAACTTCCAATGTGAATTAAATTTGTTAGTATATATATTTTTTATCTATCTATCTATATATATATATATATATATATATATACATTTAATTTACATAATTTAAAGTGATTTACTAGTGTGTAAAAATGTTTTCGCTAGTAAAGCATATGTCTTAAGCAGGATACGTAAATGTTTCAAATTTGAGACACAGTGCCTCATTGCCGATCTCCTGAAAAATGTTCCAAAATATACAAATTTTCCGATGTCGGCAGGATTCGAACCTGCGCGGGAATATCCCAATGGATTTCTAGTCCATCGCCTTAACCGCTCGGCCACGACTACTCGGTTTGACCGAAGCAGGTGAATTATTAGTCTTTTCGATTTTCTACAATTCATGCTTCTTTTCGTTATTTCTTGATCGGCTGATAGGAATTACGGCACAGTGATGTAAAATTTTCTTGCATACATATATTCTTATCTATATATATATATTTTTAGAGTTCTATAAATTAAAGTAATTTTATTGTGTGTAAATATGTATTCGATTGTAAAATTTATATTTTATGCAGGGAATTCAAATGTTTAAAATTTGGAATACAACGATTTAGAGAACTGCTAAGCGATAGCCTGAAAAATAAACAAATTATCTAAATGTTTCGTGGTATGCAGGATATGCAACATGCTTCTAATCAACTTTCTTTGAACGGTTTGAAGAATGATTGTAATTAGATGTGAGCAATCATTATAGATACTGTATTAGACTGGTATTAAATTAGATCCTCAACCCTTTCCACATTTACCAATCTTCCAAAGTGAAATAAATTTGTTCGAATATTTATATTAATGTTTTTGTTTTCATTAATACAAATTAAAGTAATTTTTTGTATGTAAATTGTGTCCGTTTGCAATATATATATCACAAGAAGGATACGCAAATGTTGAAAATTTAGGATGCAACGCCTAACAGGACTGCATTCCGATCTTCTGAAAAACGTTCAAAAATAACAAAATGCTCCGTAGTCGGCAGGATTCGAACCTGCGCGGGAATATCCAAAGTATTTCTAGTCCACCGCCTTCACCGCTCTTCCACGACTACTCAGTTTGAACGAAGCAGGTGAACTATTAGTCTTTTCAATTTTCCATTATTCATATTTTTTTTCGATATTTTTTGAACGTCTGATAGGATTGACGGCACAGTGATGTAATAATTTTTTTTCGCCTACATATATTCTTAGCTATATAAATATATTTTCATTTCTATAAAGTAAAGTTATTTTATAGCGCGTAAATATGTATTTGATTGTAAAATTAATATCTCATGCAGGGATTTCAAATGCATAATATTTGGAATACAACGCCTTAGAGAACTGCTAAGCGATCTTCTGAAGAATACACAAATTATCTAAAAGTTTCGTAATATACAAGATTTAAACCTTCTTGTGCATAACCCAACGGATTTCTTGTCTATCTCCTTAACCGCAAGCCACGGCTACTCAGGTAAGCCGAAGCAAGTGAAATATTAGTCTTTTTTGAAATACAAGCTGCTAATCAACGATCTTTGAACCCTTGCCAGGACTGATTGTAAAGATATATAAGCTATCATTATAGATACGGAAATATTCTATCTGCAATTTGGGTCATCAACATTTCATAACTTTCCCAAATTTCCAATGTGAAATAAATTTGTTAGTATATATATTTTTTTATCTATCTATATATATATATATACATTTAATTTACTTAATTTAAAGTGATTTACTAGTGTGTAAAAATGTCTTCGCTAGTAAAGCATATGTCTTAAGCAGGATACGCAAATGTTTCAAATTTGAGACACAGTGCCTCATAGGACTGTTTGCCGATCTCCTGAAAAATGTTCCAAAATGTATAAATTTTCCGTAGTCGGCAGGATTCGAACCTGCGCGGGAATATCCCAATGGATTTCGAGTCAATCGCCTTAACCGCTCGGCCACGACTACACAGTTTGATTGAAGCAGGTGAATTATTAGTCTTTTCGATTTTCTACAATTCATGTTTCTTTTCGTTATTTTTTGAACGGCTGATAGGAATGACGGCACAGTGATGTAAAATGTTCTTGCATACATATATTCTTATCTATATATATATATTTTTTTATATTTCTATAAATTAAAGTAATTTAATTGTGTGTAAATATGTATTCGAATGTAAAATTTATATTTTATGCAGGGAATTCAAATGTTTAAAATTTGGAATACAACGATTTAGAGAACTGCTAAGCGATAGCCTGAAAAATACACAAATTATCTAAATGTTTCGTGGTATGCAGGATTTGCAACATGCTTCTAATCAAATTTCTTTGAACGGTTTGAAGAATGATTGTAATTAGATGTGAGCAATCATCATAGATACTGTATTAGACTGGCTTTAAATTAGATCATCAACCCTTTCCACATTTACCAATCTTCCAAAGTGAAATGAATTTGTTCGAATATTTATATTAATATTTTTGTTTTCATTAATACAAATTAAAGTAATTTTTTGTATGTAAAAGTGTGTCCGTTTGCAAAATATATATATCTCTTGAAGGATACGCAAATGTTGAAAATTTAGGATGTAACGCCTAATGGGACTGCTTTCCGAACTTCTGGAAAGCGTTCCAAAATAACTAAATGCTCCGTAGTCGGCAGGATTCGAACCTGCGCGGGAATATCCCAATGGATTTCTAGTCCATCGCCTTAACCGCTCGGCCACGACTACTGAGTTTGAACGAAGCAGGTGAACTATTAGTCTTTTCGATTTCCTGTAATTCATGTTTCCTTTCAATATTTTTTGAACGGCTGATAGGATTGACGGCACAGTGATGTAATAATTTTTTTTCGCCTACATATATACTTATCTATATATATATATTTACATTTCTATAAATTAATGTAATTTTATAGTGTGTAAATATGTATTCGATTGTAAAATTTATATCTTATGCAGGGAATTCACATGATTAAAATTTGGAATACAACGCCTTAGAGAACTCCTAAGCGATCTCCTGAAAAATACACAAATTACCTAAATGTTTCGTGGTATACAGGATTTGAGCCTTCCTGGGAATAACTCAATGGATTTCTTGTCTATCCCCTTAACCGCACGCCACGACTACAAAAGTAAGCCGAAGCAGGTGAAATATTAGACTTTTCTATGATACATGCTTCTAATCAACCATCTGTGAACCCTTGCCATGAATGATTGTAAAGGTATAGAAGCAATCATTATAGATACGGTAATATTCTTTCTGCAACTTGGGCCATCAACGCTTCATACCTTTCCCAAACTTCCAATGTGAAATTAATTTGTTCGTATATATATTTTTATCTATATATATACATTTAATATACATAATATAATTTGACTTAATGGTGTGCAAAAATGTTTTCCCTAGTAAAGGATATATCTTAAGCAGGATACGCCAATGTCTCACATTTGAGATATAGTGCCTTATAGGACTGTTTACGATCTCTTGAAAAGGTTCCAAAATACCTAAATGTTCCGTAGTCGGCAGGATTCGAACCTGCGCGGGAATATCCCAATGGATTTCGAGTCCATCGCCTTAACCGCTCGGCCACGACTACTCAGGTTAAACGAAGCAGGTGAATTATTAGAATTTTCGATTTTCTATAAATAATGTTTCTTTTCGATATTTTTTGAACGGGTGGTAGGAATAACGGCACAGTGATGTAATATTTTTTGCATACATATATTATTATCTATATATATATATATATATATATTTACATTTCTATAAATTAAAGTAATTTTATAGTGTGTAAATATGTATTCGATTGTAAAATTTATATTTTATGCAGGGAGTTCACATGTTTAAAATTTGGAATACAACGCCTTAGAGAACTGCTAAGCGATCTTCTGAAGAATACACAAATTACCTAAATGTTTCGTGGTATGCAGGATTTGAACCTTCCTGGGAATAACACAAAGGATTTCTTGTCTATCTCATTAACCGCACGCCACGGCTACTCAGGTAAGCCGAAGCAAGTGAAATATTTGTCTTTTCTGTGATACATGCTGCTAATCAACGATCTTTGAACCCTTGCCAGGCCTGATTTGATTGAAAAGATATATAAGCTATCATTATAGATACGGTAATATTCTATCTGCAATTTGGGTCATCGACATGTCATAACTTTCCCAAACTTCCAATGTGAAATAAATTTGTTAGTATATATATTTTTTATCTATCTATATATATATATATATATATATATATATATATATATATACATTTAATTTACATAATTAAAAGTGATTTACTAGTGTGTAAAAATGTTTTCGCTAGTAAAGCATATGTCTTAAGCAGGATACGCAAATGTTTCAAATTTGAGACACAGTGCCTCATTGCCGATCTCCTGAAAAATGTTCCAAAATATATAAATTTTCCGTAATCGGCAGGATTCGAACCTGCGCGGGAATATCCCAATGGATTTCTAGTCCATCGCCTTAACCGCTCGGCCACGACTACTCAGTTTGATCGAAGCAGGTGAATTATTAGTCTTTTCGATTTTCTACAATTCATGCTTCTTTTCGTTATTTCTTGATCGGCTGATAGGAATTACGGCACAGTGATGTAAAATTTTCTTGCATACATATATTCTTATCTATATATATATATTTTTACAGTTCTATAAATTGAAGTAATTTTATTGTGTGTAAATATGTATTCGATTGTAAAATTTATATTTTATGTAGGGAATTCAAATGTTTAAAATTTGGAATACAACGATTTAGACAACTGCTAAGCGATAGCCTGAAAAATAAACAAATTATCTAAATGTTTCGTGGTATGCAGGATTTGCAACATGCTTCTAATCAAATTTCTTTGAACGGTTTGAAGAATGATTGTAATTAGATGTGAGCAATCATCATAGATACTGTATTAGACTGGCTTTAAATTAGATTATCAACCCTTTCCACATTTACCAATCTTCCAAAGTGAAATAAATTTGTTCGAATATTTATATTAATATTTTTGTTTTCATTAATACAAATTAAAGTAATTTTTTGTATGTAAAAGTGTGTCCGTTTGCAAAATATATATATGTCTTGAAGGATACGCAAATGTTGTTGAAAATTTAGGATGTACGCCTAATAGGACTGCTTTCCGAACTTCTGGAAAACGTTTCAAAATAACTAAATGCTCCGTAGTCGGCAGGATTCGAACCTGCGCGGGTATATCCCAATGGATTTCTAGTCCATCGCCTTAACCGCTCGGCCACGACTACTCAGTTTGAACGAAGCAGGTGAACTATTAGTCTTTTCGATTTCCTGTAATTCATGTTTCCTTTCAATATTTTTTGAACGGCTGATAGGATTGACGGCACAGTGATGTAATAATTTTTTTTCGCCTACATATATACTTATCTATATATATATATATTTGCATTTCTATAAATTAATGTAATTTTATAGTGTGTAAATATGTATTCGATTGTAAAATTTATATCTTATGCAGGGAATTCACATGTTTAAAATTTGGAATACAACGCCTTAGAGAACTCCTAAGCGATCTCCTGAAAAATACACAAATTACCTAAATGTTTCGTGGTATACAGGATTTGAACCTTCCTGGGAATAACCCAAAGGATTTCTTGTCTATCTCCTTAACCGCATGCCACGGCTACTCAGGTAAGCCGAAGCAAGTGAAATATTAGTCTTTTCTGTGATACATGCTGCTAATCAACGATCTTTGAACCCTTGCCAGGACTGATTGAAAAGATATATAAGCTATCATTATAGATACGGTAATATTCTATCTGCAATTTGGGTCATCGACATTTCATAACTTTCCCAAACTTCCAATGTGAAATAAATTTGTTAGTATATATATTTTTTATCTATATATATATATATATATATATATATACATTTAATTTACATAATTTATAGTGATTTACTAGTGTGTAAAAATGTTTTCGCTAGTAAAGTAAATGTCTTAAGCAGGATACGCAAATGTTTCAAATTTGAGACACAGTGCCTCATTGCCGATCTCCTGAAAAATGTTCCAAAATATATAAATTTTCCGTAATCGGCAGGATTCAAACCTGCGCGGGAATACCCCAATGGATTTCTAGTCCATCGCCTTAACCGCTCGGCCACGACTACTCGGTTTGATCGAAGCAGGTGAATTATTAGTCTTTTCGATTTTCTACAATTCATGCTTCTTTTCGTTATTTCTTGATCGGCTGATAGGAATTACGGCACAGTGATGTAAAATTCTCTTGCATACATATATTCTTATCTATATATATATATATTTACATTTCTATAAATTAATGTAATTTTATAGTGTGTAAATATGTATTCGATTGTAAAATTTATATCTTATGCAGGGAATTCACATGTCTAAAATTTGGAATACAACGCCTTAGAGAACCCCTAAGCGATCTCCTGAAAAATACACAAATTAACTAAATGTTTCGTGGTAAACAGGATTTGAACATTCCTGGGAATAACTCAATGGATTTCTTGTCTATCCCCTTAACCGCACGCCACGACTACAATGGTAAGCCGAAGCAGGTGAAATATTAGACTTTTCTATGATACATGCTTCTAATCAACCATCTGTGAACCCTTGCCATGAATGATTGTAAAGGTATAGAAGCAATCATTATAGATACGGTAATATTCTTTCTGCAACTTGGGCCATCAACGCTTCATACCTTTCCCAAACTTCCAATGTGAAATTAATTTGTTCGTATATATATTTTTATCTATATATATACATTTAATATACATAATATAATTTGACTTAATGGTGTGTAAAAATGTTTTCGCTAGTAAAGGATATATCTTAAGCAGGATACGCCAATGTCTCACATTTGAGATATAGTGCCTTATAGGACTGTTTACGATCTCTTGAAAAGGTTCCAAAATACCTAAACGTTCCGTAGTTGGCAGGATTCGAACCTGTGCGGGAATATCCCAATGGATTTCTAGTCCATCGCCTTAACCGCTCGGCCACGACTACTCAGTTTGATCGAAGCAGGTGAATTATTAGTCTTTTCGATTTTCTACAATTCATGCTTCTTTTCGTTATTTCTTGATCGGCTGATAGGAATTACGGCACAGTGATGTAAAATTTTCTTGCATACATATATTCTTATCTATATATATATATATTTTTACATTTCTATAAATTAAAGTAATTTTATTGTGCGTAAATATGTATTCGATAGTAAAATTTATATTTTATGCAGGGAATTCAAATGTTTAAAATTTGGAATACAACGATTTAGAGAACTGCTAAGCGATAGCCTGAAAAATAAACAAATTATCTAAATGTTTCGTGGTATGCAGGATTTGCAACATGCTTCTAATCAACTTTCTTTGAACGGTTTGAAGAATGATTGTAATTAGATGTGAGCAATCATTATAGATACTGTATTAGACTGGCTTTAAATTAGATCATCAACCCTTTCCACATTTACCAATCTTCCAAAGTGAAATAAATTTGTTCGAATATTTATATTAATATTTTTGTTTTCATTAATACAAATTAAAGTAATTTTTTGTATGTAAAAGTGTGTCCGTTTGCAAAATATATATATCCCTTGAAGGATACGCAAATGTTGAAAATTTAGGATGTAACGCCTAATAGGACTGCTTTCCGAACTTTTGGAAAACGTTCCAATATAACTAAATGCTCCGTAGTCGGCAGGATTCGATTCTGCGCGGGAATATCCCAATGGATTTCTAGTCCATCGCCTTAACCGTTCGGCCACGACTACTCAGTTTGAACGAAGCAGGTGAACTATTAGTCTTTTCGATTTAATGTAATTCATGTTTCCTTTCAATATTTTTTGAACGGCTGATAGGATTGACGGCACAGTGATGTAATAATTTTTTTTCGCCTACATATATACTTATCTATATATATATATTTACATTTCTATAAATTAATGTAATTTTATTGTGTGTAAATATGTATTCGATTGTAAAATTTATATCTTATGCAGGGAATTCACATGTTTAAAATTTGGAATACAACGCCTTAGAGAACTCCTAAGCGATCTCCTGAAAAATACACAAATTACCTAAATGTTTCGTGGTATACAGGATTTGAACCTTCCTGGGAATAACTCAATGGATTTCTTGTCTATCCCCTTAACCGCACGCCACGACTACAAAGGTAAGCCGAAGCAGGTGAAATATTAGACTTTTCTATGATACATGCTTCTAATCAACCATCTGTGAACCCTTGCCATGAATGATTGTAAGGTATAGAAGCAATCATTATAGATACGGTAATATTCTTTCTGCAACTTGGGCCATCAACGCTTCATACCTTTCCCAAACTTCCAATGTGAAATTAATTTGTTCGTATATATATTTTTATCTATATATATACATTTAATATAAATAATATAATTTGACTTAATGGTGTGTAAAAATGCTTTCGCTAGTAAAGGATATATCTTAAGCAGGATACGCCAATGTCTCACATTTGAGATATAGTGCCTTATAGGACTGTTTACGATCTCTTGAAAAGGTTCCAAAATACCTAAATGTTCCGTAGTCGGCAGGATTCGAACCTGCGCGGGAATATCCCAATGGATTTCGAGTCCATCGCCTTAACCACTCGGCCACGACTACTCAGGTTAAACGAAGCAGGTGAATTATTAGAATTTTCGATTTTCTATAATGCATGTTTCTTTTCGATATTTTTTGAACGTGTGGTAGGAATAACGGCACAGTGATGTAATATTTTTCTGCATACATATATTCTTATCTATATATATATATATATATATTTACATTTCTATAAATTAATGTAATTTTATTGTGTGTAAATATGTATTCGATTGTAAAATTTATATCTTATGCAAGGAATTCACATGTTTAAAATTTGGAATACAACGCCTTAGAGAATTCCTACGCGATCTCCTGAAAAATACACAAATTATCTAAATGTTTCGTGATATACAGGATTTGAACTTTCCTGGGAATAACCCAATGGATTTCTTTTCTATCTCCTTAACCGCACGCCACGACTACTCAGGTAAGCCGAAGCAAGTGAAATATTAGTCTTTTCTGTGATACATGCTGCTAATCAACGGTCTTTGACTCTTTGCCAGGACTGATTGTAAAGATATATAAGCAATCCTTATAGATACGGTAATATTCTATCTGCAATTTGGGTCATCAACACTTCATACCTTTCCCAAACTTCCAATGTGAAATAAATTTGTTAGTATATATATTTTTTATCTATCCATCTATCTATCTATATATATATATATAGAGAGAGAGAGAGAGAGAGAAAATACAATGAAAGAATGAACAGTACCAAAAAGTGGCTGTGGGGGGGTTGTAACCCCCACTCCCCGGTTAAAAGCATGCTTTGAGTTCCGCGGCAAACACTCCCGGAAATCCGGCACCGTTCAAGGAATGTCCTTTGCGACTATAAGAATTGCCGAAAATATAGACACTGAAATTAAACAAAAACCAAAAGAAATACCTTATGTTAAACCAATCGATTCCACCTCTCACCAACACCACCTAAACAACCGATAAATTCATCTAACTCAACACACAAACACTCTACCCCCATTCCCTTCATCAACAGAATATCTCCGAGACCTGAGGAATCTCCGATTATATACTGTATACAGTGTACCGTTGCCACAGATTCAACTAAAAATCCGTTATTCTTATTTTGCACTCTTGTATATCGATATTGTAAAAATCAGGATAGGTATATAGTCACATACGTGGATAAAGTGAAGTCCAATTATGCCATTGCATGTAAGAAATTCTATCATAGTACATTGTTGGAACACTATAGGAGTGACACTATGTATAAACAACTGAGTATATCAAGAAGATCTGTCGAAAATCGTATAGTGGCAATCTATAAAAAAATTGGATATGTTCTGAAACAACTGCGATTTCCTTACTTAACCCTCATTCCAAAACTTTACAAGAAACCTATAAAATTCCGTCCGGTAACCGTCGGATATAAAACATATTTAAAGCCGGCTAATGACAAATTACTTAAAATCTTAAAATCTGTAATTCCCATTATAAAAAAACAAGGAGCTCATATTGTATCAAATAGTTTTGAAGTTAAAAAGACGCTGGAAAAAGTGACAGATGAAGTTTACTATAAAAGTTACGATTTTTCAGATCTTTTTAACAATATAAACATAAATGACCTTTTCGATATTTTAATGATGACTTTTGAAAAATATGATTTACTGACTTTCCTGAATTACAATAAATATCAAAACTTGGTACAAATGGTTCTTTTCGAAACCGTTTTGTATAATGGCATGGATTCTTATAAACAACAATTTGGTATACTTATGGGGGGTAATTGCTCATCCATATTGGCAGATATCTATTTGCATAGCTATGAAACAGGAACACGCATCTTAAATGAAATTATATTCCTAAGATACGTCGATGATGTGTTGACTGCTTGCGAGGAAGAGGATTACGCGGTGGATTTTAGTTTTTATCCAAATGGTTTAAATCTAATCGAAAACACCAAAAAAGATGACAGAATCGTTAATTTTTTAGATCTTAGTATTGTTAACAATAAAAGTGACGATAAACATCATAAAACATTTTTTCGTATTTATGATAAACGCAACGATTTCCAATTTGAAATTAATTATCTCGTTCCTTGGACATCTAATCTCAATAAGCGAGTGTTTAGAACGTCATTAGAAATTATCTGATCAGAAGTAGAAGATTGAACACAAAGACAGAAGATCAATATTTGTGTTTGAAAAAATATTTTGGGGAAGCCCGTAGGGTTGGATATCTCAGGGGATAATTTATGGTATCGCATCGGATTTTTACAATATCGATATACAAGAGTGCAAAATAAGAATAACGGATTTTTAGTTGAATCTGTGGCAGCGGTATACTGTATACAGTATATAATCGGAGATTCCTCAGTTCTCGGAGTTATTCTGGTAATGAAGGGAATGGGGGTAGAGTGTTTGTGTGTTGTGTTATATGAATTTATCGGCGGTTTAGGTGGTGTTGGTGAGAGGTGGATTCGATTGGTTTCACATAAGGTATTTCTTTTGGTTTTTGTTCAATTTCAGTGTCTATATTTTCGGCAATTTTTATAGTCGCAAGGACATCCTTTGAACGGTGCCGGTTTTCCGGGAGTGTTTGCCGTGGAACTGAACGCAGGTTTTTAACCGGGGAGTGGGGGTTACAACCCCCCCATAGCCACTTTTTGGTACTGTTCATTCTTTCATTGTATTTTATATAGTGCATAAAATTGTAATTGCTGCTTTGCGCATACTCTTTTATTGTTTAACTGGTTTGCATTGCCTTATTGGTAATATTATTCCAACCATTAGTCTAAAAGTTTTAAACTTTATATATATATATATATATATATATATATATATATATATATATATATACATTTAATTTACATAATTTAAAGTGATTTAATAGTGTGTAAAAAAATGTCTTCGCTAGTAAAGCATATGTCTTAAGCAGGATAAGCAAATGTTTCAAATTTGAGATACAGTGCCTCATAGGACTGTTTGCCGATCTCCTGAAAAATGTTCCAAAATATCTAAATGTTCCGTAGTCGGCAGGATTCGAACCTGCGCGGGAATATCCCAATGGATTTATAGTCCATCTCCTTAACCGCTCGGCCAAGACTATTCAGTTTGAACGAAGCAGGAGAATAATTAGTCTTTTCGATGTTCTACAATTCATGTTTCTTTTCGTTATATTTTGAACGGCTGATAGGAATGACGGCACAGTAATGTAAAATTTTCTTGCATACATATATTCTTATCTATATATATATATTTTTATATTTCTATAAATTTATGTAATTTTATAGTTTGTAAATATGTATTCGATTGTAAAATTTATATCTTATGCAGGGAATTCAAATGTTTAAAATTTGGAATACAACGCCTTAGAGAACTCCTAAGCGATCTCCTGAAAAATACACAAATTATCTAAATGTTTCGTGATATACAGGATTTGAACCTTCCTGGGAATAACCCAATGGATTTCTTGTCTATCTCCTTAACCGCACGCCACGACTACTCAGGTAAGCCGAAGCAAGTGAAATATTAGTCTTTTCTGTGATACATGCTGTTGAACAACGATCTTTGAACCCTTGCCAGGACTGACTGTAAAGATATATAGGCAATCGTTATAGATACGGTAATATGCTATCTGCAATTTGGGTCATCAACACTTCATACCTTTCGAAAACTTCCAATGTGAAATTAATTTGTTCGTATATATATTTTTTTCTATCTATCTATCTATATATATATATATATATATATATATATATATGTATATATATATATATATTTAATTTACATAATTTAAAGTGATTTAATAGTGTGTAAAAATGGCTTCACTAGTAAAGGATATGTCATAAGCAGAATACGCAAATGTTTCAAATTTGAGATACAGTGCCTTATAGGACTGTTTGCCGATTTCCTGAAAAGTGTTCCGAAATATCTAAATGTTCCGTAGTCTGCAGGATTCGAACCTGCGCGAGAATATCCCAATGGATTTCTAGTCCATCGCCTTAACCGCTCGGCCACGACTTCTCTGTTAGAGCGAAGCAGGTGAATTATTAGTCTTTTCGATTTTCTACAATTCATTTTTCTTTTCGATATTTTTTGAACGGCTGATACGATTTAAGGCACAGTGATGTAATTTTTTTGCATACATATATTCTTATCTATATATATGTTTTTACATTTCTATAAATTAAAATAATTTTATGGTGTGTAAATATGTATTCGATTTAAAAATTTATATCTTATGCAGGGAATTCAAATGTTTAAAATTTGGAATACAACGCCTTAGAGAACTGCTAAGCGATCTCCTGAAAAATACACAAATAATCTAAATGTTTCGTGATATACATGACTTGAACCTTCCTGGGAATAACCCTATGGATTTCTTGTCTATCTCCTTAACCGCACGCCACGGCTACTCAGGTAAGCCGAAGCAAGTGAAATATTAGTCTTTTCAGTGATACATGCTGCTAATCAACAATTGTAAAGATATATAAGCAAACATTGTAGATACGGTAATATTCTATCTGCAATTTGGGTCAGCAACACTTCATACCTTTCCCAAACTTCCAATGTGAAATAAATTTGTTAGTATATATATTTTTTTATCCAGCTCTCTATCTATATATATATACATTTAATTTACATAATTTAAAGTGATATAATAGTGTGTAAAAATGTTTTCGCTAGAGAAGAATATATCTTAAGCTAGATACGCAATTGTTTCAAATTTGAGATACAGTGCATTATAGGACTGTTTGCCGATCTCCTGAAAAATGTTTCAAAATATCTAAATGTTCCGTAGTCGGCAGGATTTGAGCCTGCGCGGGAATATCCCAATGGATTTCTATTCCATTCCCTTAACCGCTGGCCACGACTACTCAGTTTTAACGAAGCAGGTGAATTATTAGTCTTTTCGATTTTCTATATTTCAAGTTTCTTATCGATATTTTTTGAACGGCTGGTAGGAATGACGGCACAGTGATACAATATTTTTTTTGCATACATGTAATCTTACCTATATATATATATTTACATTTCTATAAATTAAAATAATTTTATAGTGTGTATACATGTATTCGATTGTAAAATTTATATCTCATGCAGGGAATTCAAATGTTTAGAATTTGGAATACAACGCCTTAGAGAACTTCTAAGCGATCTCCTGAAAAATACACAAATTATCTAAATGTTTCGTGGTATACAGGATTTGATCCTTCCTAGGAATAACTCAATGGATTTCTTGCCTATCTCCTTAACCGCACGCCACGACTACTCAGGTAAGCCGAAGCAGGAGAAATATTAGACTTTTCTATGATACATGCTTATAATCAACGTATGATGTATTTAGGATTTACGAGTAGAATTAGTGTTAAGAAGTTTTATGATGTTTTGATATTTTGCTATGTTCTCATACTTTAAGGGAGTAACTTTCAAGCTCATGTGTTATGAGCAAAGCTTTTCATGTTTTTATTTTAAATGTTAATTGTGTAAATAAACTTGTTTTTTTTCTTATTTTTTAAAATCTAATCCGTGTCCTCATTTCAAATCTTATTAATTACTTCTTAATTTTCAGTTTTAAACCACTTGCGATCACGTCAGCCGTTAACTTAATGTTCCATGAACATTTTAAGTATTTTTTAGCGTTCAGATCGAACGTGAGGGTTTTACCTCGCAGCATTAATGGTTCCGATGACCAGGATTCGAAATAAAAACAATTGATAAAATAACTGAAAAAAAATTTTTGGGAATAAATTAAAATTAATGTACACTAAGAAAATGGCTTCGAGACCATACGAAATAAAAATAATTAATAGAATTACTGATTTTTTTTTTGTGAGTAGGCTAAATTTTACGTTAGGTGCGCTAGGAAAATTTTAAATAAAGTATTTTTTTTTCGGAAATGAGGATTGTAAAGGAAGTAAAAAATATGTTTTTCAATTCTTTTCTACAAATTGTTATGCCATGGTAAGGGGATATATGTATTATTTTAGGGAAGCACGGGAACAAAATACGAGAATTTGAGGAAATTTGAAATATTTAGTATGCATATTAGGAGTGTATTTCATATTGTGAAAAAAGAATTTTATGTACGAGAATTTTAATGTTAAGAGTGTATTTATGTTGCATGACAATTTTTGTTTATTATATGTGATAGGATTTTGATAGGAAGGGAGAATTGCACTTAGGATATAGAATTTTGGTTAGGAAATCGCAAAAAAATTTTTTGCGTTTCAGTCATGGCAGAAGAACGGAACGAAGTCCCTGTAGCTCACGTCAGCAAAATTCCGGGAATTACACATTTATTAGGGGAATTAAATGGGGAAGACATGGAGGAAACGAGTATGTGCTTTAAACAGTTCACTGCTTTATCAGAGCTGGGAAATTGGAACGATGCAGAGAAACTAGCTATTATTAAATCTAGATTACGGGATAATGCTAGGAAATTTTATATGAGTTCTCGAGATCTGAGGAGTTAAACCTCATTTGAAGTTTTCAAACATAAATTCATAGATTTTTTCACAGACAAACCCCATATCACCGTCAACCAAGTCATTTTTTCATCTATTAAACAAAACCAAAGTGAAACTATAAAACAATTATCACACAGAATTAGAACACTAACTTTGGAGTACAAAGGAGAGGCTCAGATAAACGATGACACTCAACACATTATTGATAAATTAAGCCTTAGTAAATTCATCGAAACAATTAGATCAGAATTCCAAATTGAAGTGATTAAAGGTAACCCCAAAACATTCACAGAAGCGGTAAAAATAGCACAATATTTAGAGTCAGCTAATTTAGCGGCAATGGTGGTAGCGGTTAATAATGTATCACAAAAAAATGACATACAAGAGCTACGCAAGGGACAGGAACAATGTAACTCACAATTATAAGACACTATAACGAAAGAGATGAATAATTTAAAAATCAAAGAACGCGCAGAGGTAGGGAAAATACAAAGCACTTTTTTGTGTCATTTTTGTGGCAGATCTGGACATTTTATGAGGGAATGCAGAATGTATTTACGTCAAAATAATAATGAGAAGCAAGTCAGATATGGGCAGGAGAATAGGAATTTTGCATCGTTTAACGGGGAAGCTAATTATGTGCACAACGGAAGATCGAATCAGTGGAATCCGGCCAACGAGAGATACAGAAATTTCGGTGCGCGGCCCAGAAACGAATTTAACATGAAAGGGCAAGGGAATTTTCAGAATTGGGACAGAAACCCTGCATCTTATGTTGATGAAAGAAATTATGCAGACTCTAGAGGGGAGCGCAGATACGTTCGGAGGAGAGATGAAAATAAAAAGTTTAGGCCTTTAAACTAGTTTGGGGGACTGATGGAGAATTTATTCAAAATTCACAACGACACAGGGATCGGTCTCCCTTATATAGATATAAAAAAAAAAACCTGTGAGGTATGATTTGAGAAGAGAAAATAACACACGGAGAGATGCGATAAATTTTGACGAAAATTACAATAAATCGAAGGAAGGAAAGGTTAGGAATAAATTTAGAGAAGAAATCAACACACAGAGAAATAGACAAAATGTTGACAAAAATTACAATAAACCGGAGGAAAGAGATTTTAGGAATAAATTTAGAGATGAAATTGGTACGCAGAGAGGTAGACAAAATTTTGGAAAAAAATACAATAGGTTGGAGGAGAGGAATTTTGGAGAAAATAATTTAGAAAGAGAAAGAAGGAATCCTAGAGAAAACAATTCGGGAAATGATTTTAGGGATAATATCGGAGAGTGTGATAGACAAGTGAATACACGGAGGGATACCCGAAGTCCTACACAAAACGAGGTAAGGGGAAGACCTGAAACAAAAATAGCAATGGATAGAGAGAAAAACAGAGATAAGGCTGAATTAATAGCTTCTGTCACAAAGGAGAACATGACAAAATTACCGACGGTGCGAGCAAAATTCCACGAGAACGAAACGGACATTTTATTAGATGCGGGCGCTTCAATTTCAGTGTTAGCAGACGAGGTTTTCCAAAACATTAAAGAGAATGTTGCAGTTAAGTATATATCGAGATCGGTGACTATTACCACGTTAACGGGACACAACATAAATTACTCGAAAACGGTAGAAATAAATTTTTAAATTGACAACCAAAAATTCAAACATATTTTTTTCATAACGAGAACATATTTTCCACAGTCATATCAGGGAATCTTTGGTTATGACTTCATTAGAAAATTTAGAGGCGTAATTGACACGCAAAATAACATTTTAAAAATTGGAAAATTAGAAATACAGCTTAGGAATCAAAATCAAACACCGCGAGATACACAAATACACAGCTTAATAGAAAAACCCAACGTTTCCAGAATTAACAGGAAAGTCAGATTTATGCCGAATGAAACCAAACAGATTTTGATCATACCCGAGAATAAAGTACAGGAAGGTACGGATATTTTATTTTAACCGGTACAGAAAAACTATATAAACATGGATTATGGGGTTTATAAACTGTCAGAGAAGGGAATTTGGGTAAGAGTGCAAAATAACACAGAATCGGAATGTACTTTGAATAAACATATGATTTTGGTACAAGTATCAGAAAATTTTGAAATTCAGCCAGAGAAAAATAAGCCAGAGGAGGAGAAAAACTATATTTGTAAAGAAATGATAAATTTGATTCAAGCGACACCCGAAGTGATAGAACAGAGAAAAAAAGATTTGGAACCGACAAATTTTAAACTAGAACATATGAGCACAGAGAGGAGGAAAGATTTTGAACAATTTGCATTACAATACGCGGACATTTTTTCAAAAAACATTTCGACCATAGGGGCTACGGACTTAATCCAACCCAAAATTGAATTAGCTCACAATCACGCAACCAAATCTATGCCATATGATATACCATATTCACTACAAAACACGGCGAAAGCGCAATTAAAAGACTTGGAACAAGCAGGAATTATTTCTAAAACCAACTCAAATTATGCGTGTCCAATGATTTTAGTACGCAAGAAGGATGGGGGACACAGACTTTGTTTAGATTTAAGATTGATAAATAACATCTCCACCATCTTCCCTTATAATATTCCGAGAATTAACGATATTATCACCAAATTATACAGGATTTAAATTTTTTTCAAAATTAGACTTTAACAGCGCATTCAACCAAGTCGTTTTAAGCCCAGAAGCACAAAATATTTTTTCTTTTGTAACACCTTTCGGCAATTTCAAATACAATAGGATGGTTTTCGGATACGTTAGCTCAGCGCTCATTTTCCAAAATATTATTGATACTATTTTAGCGGATTTACAAGAACAAAACATCTTATCACATTGACGATGTGATTGTCCCAGCAGACTCTTACGAGGAAATGAAATATAAATTACAATTAGTTTTTAACAAATTTAGAGAGAATAATTTAACGCTAAGCCTGAGCAAATGCGATTTTTTCTTACCAAAAATAAATTATTTAGGATTCGAGATTACCGATAAAGGAATAAGTCCAATGGACAACAATATAAACAAAATTACATCTTCGTCAACAAAACGTCTGCCAAAGACGTTGAGAAAACTTAAAAGATTTTTAGGAGTGTGCAATTTTTATCGGAATTCAATAAAAGATTACGCGCAAATTACGGCGGTACTTTCAGACCTAACGCAGAAGGACGCAAAATTTAAATGGACCCCAGAGTGTGAGAAGGCTTTCCAGACATTACAAAATTGTTTTTTTGAAAAGCCTATACTGATTCAACCAAACTTTGAGGGTAAATTCTACCTTAACACCGACGCATCTTTATTATCGTTATCGGCTTGCCTTTTACAATTAAGAGATAGCATTTTTAAGCCAATTGCATATTTCAGCCGCAAGTTAAGTCCGCAAGAGAAAAAATACCCTGCAGTAAAGATTGAGCTACTTGCAATACACCAAGGGATACAGTTTTTTAGGAATTTTTGTACGGACGAGAATTTTTTTTACTCTCAGACCACAAGTCGTTAGGGGATAATTTAAAGATTCATAATCCACCCAATTTGATGCAGCGTTGGATTTTGGACATCTCCGAATATAAATTTAAATTCATTCACATCCCGGGAAAACAAAACGTACTGGCAGATTTTTTAAGTCGCGAAGATTTTGCGAGCCACCCAGAACAAGACGTAAACAAACCACCCTTTCCCTCTTCCTCCTTCCAAGAGCGCGCTTCAGATGCGGAGCAAGGCAGGAAAGAAACGGATAATATTTCAGGGGAACCGGTTGTCAGACGAGCGCAGGAAGAAGAGTGCGTCGAAAATGTAAACAAACAAACGGAGGAGCTTACAGTAAATGGTATACTTCATGCAGAGCGGGAAGACGAGAATGGGTTTGTAAATGCGGATAATATTTATATTAGAAATATAGAAGAGTTAACGGAAATACCGACGATGGAAGAAATATTGAAGGAACAGAATAAAGATCCAAAAATTACAGAACTAAAGAAAAATTTAAAAAGCGAAAAGCACAAACATAGTAAAAACAATGAGACATTTTATATAGATGAGGAGACGGCGCTAGTAATGCATATTGGTAGATGGAAAGATCGACCGTGGCGGGAGAATTTTAAGAGGACAATAGTAATTCCACGCATTTTACAGAAAAACATATTAGCTATGGCACATGTCACTCATGCAGAGGTTAAGACTTTCAAATTAATAGAAGACCGATATTATTGGGGAGGTATGTATTCAGACACACATAATTATGTCCTTTCTTGTGAAAAATGTAAAAGCCGAAAAGGAAAGCAACTTATAACAAATATGGGTAGAATCCCCATTCCTGAAGGTCCTTTACACAGTGTATCAATAGATTTATGTGGCCCTTTTAGAGTAAGTGTCAACAACAACAGATACGTGATAACTATGATTTGCCAATTTACTAAATATTTAACAGTTTTCCCTATACCAGACTTACGTGCAGAAACCGTGGCGGAAAAGTTATTACAGTCGTTTGTCTCGAACGGATTACCTTTTTCCATTACAAGCGACAGAGGCACTCAATTTACTTCAAAAGATTATAAATGTATGACGGAAAAATTACAAATAGTAGCTAAATTAACGCCTGTTCGATCACCTTGGTGCAATGGGGCTATTGAAAAATGTCATCATGCTCTTAAAAATACACTTTACACTCTCACTGAAAATTCACCTTTTTGGGATACTACAGTCCAGATACACGTTATGACGTATAATGCAACCGTTCACTCATCGACAGGCGAAACACCCAATTTTCTGTATTACGGACGTGACGTTCCAATTTTTTTAGACACAACCACAAAATGAACAACAACTGGATACATCGTATGAGGGGTACATAGCAAATAAAATAACCACAATGCAAAAAGCTTTCAAGGCGTCAAACCAGAATTTAGAACGCTCAAAACTAAGACAAGAAGAACAACAGTTTTCAAAATTGAAAATGCAAAATTTAGAAATAGGAAACAAGGTATTTTTAGAAGGTCAAAATGCATTCGGAACCGCTAAGTTTTCAGGACCGTACCGGGTGGTAAAGAAAATAAATAGATTCTTATACGACATTCAAAAAATGGGGAAACCTTTCGAAAAAACACAGAGGGTACATATTAATAGATTGAGGGAATTATTGGAACGTAAAGAACACCTAAAACATCCGCGCGACATAGAAAAAGACATTAAATACACATCTCCTCTTCTCCCAACACCGACTGTAAATAGAGAAAGCAGAAGGCAAAACGAAACAGGGCAGTCTTTTCCTTTTTTCCAGGAAGAGGAACAAATTATTATCTCCAACGTAAACAAGAACGCCATCCCGGCAACCCCAGAAAAGCAACACAACGACACTCCTTCCGAAAGTTTTCAGTCCACAGCGAATGTCACCGAAATCGAAACGCAACCTCATCTTTCGGTTCTTCCGCAGAGACAGCCATCAAACAGCGTCGAAAATCAACTTCCCCCTTCCCTTGAACGGCAAACCGAAACTTTTGCTACCTCAGAAGTAATTCTTGCATCCCCCGATCGCCAGGAAAAAGCGACTTTACAGGAGCCACCGAAACCACAGCACGGAGCTGTCACTCGAACACACTCGTATTCGCTCAGAAACAGAAACAATCGACTTTGAATCACAGTGAAATCGGTAGTTAATTGAAAGGGTTTGAATAGAAAAAGAGTGTAAATGTAAATATGAATTGGTATTTGAATTGAATTTAGAGAAAGAATGTAAATATAATTTGAATTGAAATTTGAATTGAATAGAGAAAGAATGCAAATATAAATTGAAATCTGAATTAAATTTAGAAAAAGAATGTAAACATCATTTGAAATAGGAATCTGAATTAAATTTAGGAAAAGAGTGTAAATATGAATTGAAATTTGAATTGAATTTAGAGAAAGAATGTAAATATAATTTGAATTGAAATTTGAATTGAAATTAGAGAAAGAATGTAAATAATTTGAATTGGTATTTGAATTGAATTTAGAGAAAGAATGTAAATATAATTTGAATTGAAATTTGAATTGATTAAATGGAGAATTGGTGCATTTAAAAAAAATTATAATGTTTAGAAAATACTTGAGAATCGGTGGATAAAGACTTAGTGAATTTACGAGAATACGGGTTTATAAGGTTTAGAAAATACTTGAGAATTGGTGGATAAAGATTTAGGGAATTTACGAGAATACGGGTTTATAATGGTTAGAAAATACTTGAGAATAGATGGATATACAAATCTGAGAAACAAATTTAGAGAAGAAATTGAATTTGAATTTAAAGTCTTTAATAAAAAAATATATACGTATGTTGAAATATGAGGAGGTAGTTTAAAGGGAGAAGAGATAGGCATGCAAATTTGAGGAAAAATTTAGAGAACGACTTTAATATCGGTAAATTCGAAAAAGAAGAGAAAAAAAAGAGGGGTTTACAGAAGGAATATGGAATTTAATTTTTCGAGAATAGTGGAGAAATCTAATTAGTAGGGAAGTTACAAAGTAGGTAACAGTCAGGTTAGAAATACACAGAGAAACTTTTTGTGAGTGAGAAAAGTTTAGAAAATTACGGGAAAAAGAGAGTTTAGATAAACATTTTTGTTGATTTGAACCAGGCAACAGGGTATGTGAGTGAAACGACATGTACAAATATTCAGGTTTAATACAGGGGAAAAGATTGTGTGGAATGATAATGAGATAATAAATTTTTAGTAATAGAAAGGATAAGAAATAGAAACAAAATTAAGAAAATGATATAAAATCCAAATTAAAAGGTACAGTAGATAAGAGGGGGGTAACATTTTGAAAAACAAGAGTAATGACTAAACAGGAAAAATAATTCTCTTTTGAAACTAAGGTAATTTTGAAAAAAAAAATTTAATGTAATTAAGTATAGGGGACACGCGAGTTTAAAATCTAAAAGGGGGCTTGATCAACCTGCTTTGCGAGATTAAATAGCGAACAGCCTAAAGCTAATACAATGAATTCATTTTTAAGCAAGGGGGAAATTTTAGAATACATAGCTTTACTATATCACAGTTATCCAGTGACAGGTGGGACGAAAACAAGTATAATCCAATAAAAGGGGTGTGTCAAACACATAAAATTTTATGGGCACAGCAACACACAGACAAAGGGAAAGAAAGAAAACACTTTCGTTTACTGCACGAGGCTTTCACATTTCGCTTGTCAAGAAATGGTCAGTTTGACGTACGGTCTTTTTCTTTCGTTGTGGGAGGTATATGTTTCCCTTAACAGGGAAGGCGAGTCTGGTAGCTTGTAGGGGTGTGGCAATTTTAACAAGTGGACACACATCATGCTTCGGGCAAGGTTGAAGGGTAGACCCGCTTTTTTCCACCCCGGTTTTTGGTAAGATAGAGAAAGGAGAGACTTCTTTGTTTTTGTTTTTTTCTCTTTCCGTGACATACGCTTATTTTTTTTTTCTCGTTTTCTTCATTTACGGAGGAGCAGTGATAATTAGGGGGGATTTTGAAACACTTTATCTGACCGGTGCAGGGGCGCAAATGGGAAGTTTAAGAAGGCATACAGAATTATGATCTCAGAAGGCTTGAGTATGCTCTAACAAAAGGGAGAATTTACAGAATTGGGAGTTTTGAAAGCCATAATTTGGATTAAAAAGAGAAATTAAAGGTGTCCGATTAAAGAAATTTTGATAAATCGTTCGGTATACTGCAAAAGGTTTGATGAATGACATTTCATTTTTGGGTGTATAGGAATTCGGAGAATTTTTTTTTCTTCTTTTCGGTTTTTAACGGTGATGTTAGATAAACTTTTTGTATAGGCGTAATAAGGTACAGAAAATGAATAATTGGTAATACATGGCATGGCAATTCGGAGGGAAGATTGAATCTTAAGGATAGGAACTTTTACGTTTGGATTGAAAAAAAAATATAGATTAAGACGACTTTGTAGAGAATGAATATAAGTATAAAATCTTAAAGATAGGAAACTTTTACGTTTGGGTTGAAAAAAAATATAGATTAAGACGACTTTGTAGAGAATGAATATAAGTATAAAATCTTAAGGATAGGAAACTTTTACTTTTGAGTTGAAAGGAAATAAAGATTAAGATGACTTGATAAAGAATGTATATAAGTATTAAATTTTAAGGATAGGAAACTTTTACGTTTGGGTTGAAAGAAAATAAAGATTAAGATGACTTTGTAGAGAATGTATATAGATATAAAAAAGTATTTAGGGGATAGTTAAGAAAGTAAGCAATGTTTTGAATAAAGTTATGACGAGGTATAAATAAATTTTTATGATAGGAATTTTTGTAATCAGTATTTAATGGTAATGTAATTTTTCCGAGAGAGAGATATTTCAATTTTTGAGTGTCTGTATGTACGTTCTTTGGCCTGTGTGTAAACTTATCTCCAGCAGTACGTCTGGAAAGATACGGACAACGCGGAGCAGTGACACATCTACAGCTGACTTACGAGAAGCGACACCCTATGCCAGATCCTGAGGGGCGATAGCAACTCATCGACGCAGTGGCGTGCCAGACACAACAGACTTGATGTACAGGACATCACACGATATTTCGAGACAGAGACATTGTAGTGACACATCTACAGCTGACTTATGAGAAGCGACACCCCATGCCAGATCCTGAGGTGCGATAGCAACTCATCGACGCAGTAGCGTGCCAGATACACCAGACTTGATGTACTGGACATCACACGGTACCCCGAGCTCATCCAGTGGCGTTAGGCCATACTTTGGACCATTTACACTGTATAATATGGTGAAGTGCAGCGATCTTTCCATCTGTGTCACAGCAACGTGTCATGTTTTAAAATATAAACTTTATCAACCACAGTGTGCACGTGGACTATGAAATATTACTAGAAAAACTTAGTTTGATTTTAACGGAATGGACTTGGAACAATAAACTTTTGGTTTTCTACAAAACAAATAGATACATGATTAATGTTACATGATATTGCAGTCCATATTTGGGAATATTATTATCATTATTATTATTAGTTTGGTTTTTATTGTATGGATAATATGTATTTTTTTTATATTTGATTTGTTATGGTATAAGTTGTATTTTACTGTTACAATCTTTTTTGACCCCTTGGCATTGCAAAAACAAAAACGTATTGGGGAAAAGGAGTAAATGTCACATAGTGTTTTCCAAAAATATGTGGCATTGTGAAATTTTGGAGAGGAAGGCGACCTGCAAAGGACGGTCTCTAGCCCTGTTACAAATATGTATAGGGTCCCCCTCTGGCCACCTGCAAAGGAAAGGGTCAGTGGAGCTGCCTGTGGGTGGTCTCGTTCAAGATGAAGACACAACGGGGGGAAAGCGGTCGTTGGGGGCGCAATTAAGCCTAGAGGTTCGCGCAGGAGCGTGGGACCACGGCTACCTGCAAACGATAATTCAGGGGCTACTGCCCCAGCCCTGCTGTCATGGACTGGCCACTGAAAATCAGAAATCCAAGTGTCCGCCAGTAATATTAAGGGGGGCTTAAGTCCTGACAGCCAATAATAGTTAAAAGGGAGGAGACTTAAATTGGAAGATTTTGGAAAGAGGTTTTTTCAGAGAGAAAGAATCGAGAGTGCCTTTTGAGAGTTCGAGTAAGCAGGTACTAAAAAGCTCGCCGGAGCGAAAATGCTCTCCGGTCCCCGTTTACATAAGAGCACGTATGACCGTTTGACCCAAGAGAAAAGATGAGGCCTATTTGCTACGTACAACACTTTTTTTAAAATGTCTCTTCCTCTCTCCTCTCTTTTAAATTATTGCTACCTGGAGGGTTTGGCAATGCAATGGACGTTTTGCAATATATTAATGTTTTACAAGTAGAATTATTGGTTGAGGATTGTTGATATATTAATGACTTATGAGGATTAATGATTTACGATATATTAAAGATTTATGATGTATTTAGGATTTACGAGTAGAATTAGTGTTAAGAGGTTTTATGATGTTTTGATATTTTGCTATGTTCTCATACTTTAAGGGAGTAACTTTCAAGCTCATGTGTTATGAGCAAAGCTTTTCATGTTTTTATTTTAAATGCTAATTGTGTAAATAAACTTGCTTTTTTTTCTTATTTTTTAAAATCTAATCCGTGTCCTCATTTCAAATCTTATTAATTACTTCTTAATTTTCAGTTTTAAACCACTTGCGATCACGTCAGAGGTTAACTTAATGTTCCATGAACATTTTAAGTATTTTTTAGCGTTCAGATCGAACGTGAGGGTTTTACCTCGCAGCACACAGGATTTGAACCTTCCTGGGAATAACCCAATGGATTTCTTGTCTATCTCCTTTACCGCACACCACGACTACTCAGGTGAGCCGAAGAAAGTGAAATATTAGTCCTTTCTGAAATAAATGCTGCTAATCAACGATCTTTGAATCCTTGCCAGGACTAATTGTAAAGATATAAAAGCTATCATTATAGATACGGTAATATTCAATCTGCAATTTGGGTCATCAACACTTCATACCTTTCCCAAACTTCCAATGTGAAATTAATTTGTTCTATATATATTTTTTATCAATCTATATATATATATATATATATATATATATATATATTTAATTTACATAATTTAAAGTGATTTAAAAGTGTGTAAATATGTCTTCGCTAGTAAGGGATATGTCTTAAGCAGGATACGCAAATGTTTCAAATTTGAGATACAGTGCCTTATAGGACTGTTTGCCGATCTCCTGAAAAATGTTCCAGAATATCTAAATGTTCCGTAGTCAGCAGGATTCGAACCTGCGCGGGAATATCCCAATGGATTTCTAGTCCATCGCCTTAACCGCTCGGCCAGGAGTACTCAGTATGAACGAAGCAGATGAATTATTAGTCTTTCAGATTTTCTACAATTCATGTTCCTTTTCGATACTTTTTGAATGGCTGATAGGAATGACGGCACAGTGATGTAATACTTTTTTTTTGCATACATATATTCTTATCTATATATATGTTATTTTATTTCTATAAATTAATGTAATTTTATAGTGCGTAAATATGTATTCGATTGTAAATTGTATATTTTATGCAGGGAATGCAAATGTTTAAAATTTGAAATACATCGCCTTAGAGAACTACTAACCGATATCCTGAAAAATACACAAATTATCTAAATGTTTCGTGGTATGCAGGATTTGCTACATGCTTCTAATCAACTTTCTTTGAACGGGTGGAAGAATGATTGTAATTAGATGTGACCAATCAATATAGATACGGTATTAGTCAGGCATTAAATTGGGTCATCAACCCTTTCCACATTTACCAATCTTCCAAAGTGAAATAAATTTGTTCGAATATTTATATTAATATTTTTGTTTCTTTTATATAAATTAAAGAATTTTTTTGTATCTAAAAGTGTGTCCGTTTGCAATATATATATATATATATATCTTAAGCAGGATACGAAAATGTTTCAAATTTGAGATAGAGTGCCTTATAGGACTGCTTTCCGATGTCCTGAAAAATGTTCCAAAATATCTAAATGTTCCGTAGTCGGCAGGATTGGAACCTGCGCGGGAATATCCCAATGGATTTCTAGTCCAGCGCATTAACCGCCCGGCCACGACTACTCAGGTTGAACGAAGAAGGTGAATTATTAATCTTTTCGATTTTCTATAATTCATGTTTCTTATCAATATTTTTTTAACGGCTGGTAGGAATGACGGCAGAGTCATGTACTAATTTTTGTTTCGCATACATATATTCTTATCAATATATATTTTTTTATATTTCTATGAATTAAAGTAATTTTATAGTGTATAAATATGTATTCGATTGTATAATTTATATCTTATGCAGGGAAGGCAAATGTTTAAAATTTGGAATACAACGCCTTAGAGAACTGCTAAACGATATCCTGAAAAATACACAAATTATCTAAATGTTTCGTGGTATGCATTATTTTAACCTTCCTGGGAATAACCCATCGAGGTAGTATATAATGGAGAGAGCTTAAGGGTTGCAATCGGGGCCAAAGATAAAGGGAGTTGTAGTCAGGACGAATTTCCTGAGAACCCGTTTTCTTCCGACTGTGACCCTGTACATTTCAATGGCGATTTCTGACCGAGAGCGTGTTTGAGAAATATAAATAGTAAAATAATGGTTATGTACTGTTGTACTTACGGCTGCAAGGAAAAGCATGTAAAAGGAGGACTTTACTCTTTCCATGGGTAAGTTTTTTTTTTCATTATATATCTTACAAATATAGTTAAGAAGTAATTTTGCTTGATTTTAGCGTGGTGCATTTCATTTGGCTATTAATTTTATTGCTTTTAATGCTATATTATTAGAAGTTTTGCTCTATTTTTGGTGTTGGTGATATTGCAGAAGACTTATAATATCATTCTAACACTTTAAAAAAACATTCGGAGTACTTTTGTGATAGTTATAGAGCTATTTTCGGTATCCTCATATGTTTTCCCTTCGAGGTAGAACTTGGCGATGTTTGGCGACGTTTGGCAAGATTGGGTGGCTAGGGAAGAAACATAGGGTGTTTAGATAATGAGCGTAAAGACGTGTCTTATGATAAAATTTTACTTTCAAAATAAAATATAATAGTTTACATTGATTGAAAATGTCAGTTAGATTTTACATCACAATTTTTCAGTGCATTTTATATAAAGATATATGATCTGAAATATGAGCATGATCTCATTTCTAGTTCAGAGTAAATTGTACTTAATAAGTCGATGTTATTAATCTTATCCTTGAGATTGCCCCCCCCCCCCTCACCCTCTCCGCATAAATTTTATACATGCCGATGTTGGTTAGAATTAATTTCATATAAACATCTCGATTGTTCACAAATTAAATATAAAAGGATATATCATCAAACTCCCAGTGTAGTAGAAGTATTTTGGTATTACACTCTTGTTAATTTTCGAGAAAGAAATATGCCTTACCCAAAGAAATATTTGAATCACCGACTTCTTGATCACGCGTTAGCAATCTATTAAATGAGAAATATTAACTCTAAAAGAACCTTACATTCTCCTCATCATAATTTAAGTAATAGGCTTTTTGATCTAGAAACAGCTCTACCAATATAAATATTTTTACTTACATCATGTTTTATGTGCCAAAGTCGTGTTTCAGAGTCTTTCAAGTGCGACTAATATAAATTGAAGTCCAAATTATTATAATTACAGAAATTTGACGAAAATAAAGCTATTGGGACACCTAGCTTAGGTGATTCAAAAGTAATAATTTTATATTGAAATAATTTTATATTGAAATAGGACTACATATATCATCTTCATCAACTAGTTACAACATGATTTAAATGAAATAATATCACACGAAAAACTCAAAAAAGGAAGGAGGGGGGGGGGGGGGTAATGGGAATTAAATAAAGATGCTGTCTGGAGGAAGAGATGAAAAGGCAATAATTGTTACACATATTTTAATATTTTTTAGTTCGTATGAGATAAAATAGCGAATATATATATATATATATTTCCCTATATAAGAAATATTATAAAGTTTTATATTTTTCAGTTTTCCTCGGGAAAGTTAAATATTTTATTATTGCAAATATTACATTGTTTTATATTTGACGGTACACATACAATATATTAAAATAAATTAGATGTAAAAATGACTCAGTCGTATTACGCCTCAAAGCAGATATGGATAATGCTAACATAACTTTCAGAGATAAAGTTTATCTGGATAAAAGTGAAGAATTCTACATTTTAAGCAAGCATGCACACAATTTTTTCATATACTTTACAATTGTTTTTAAATATATTATACATATTCTTCAATTTGTATATTTGTAATCTATTTCATATCATATTTTATTTGTAATTGCTTTGTAGTTCAAGTTGTTTTACAAAATTGACTTCATTAACAAAATTATTCTTTAGTAATAAAATTTTTTGGTAATAAAAATATTCTAATCCTATTTCGTATTTTTCTTCATACATATTTTTTAAAATCTTATAACGTATAACACGTGTAATAACTTCCCATTCATCCTCGACTTTAATAGAAGTTAAAAAAAACAGAAGGTACACTACACAGTTTAGGCGATAAATCGCCAAATCATAAAAGTCCTTCTCCCCCTCGTCCTTACTACACCTTCTCTGTGTTTGTACATGCTACTAGCATGGGGAAGATAGGACCACACTCCCTCCATATATACTAACTCGTTGGAATAACCCAATAAATTTCTTATCCAACTCCTTAACCGCACGCCACGACTACTCAGGTAAGCCGAAGCAGGTGAAATATTAGTCTTTTCTATGATAAATGCTTCTAATCAACGATCTTTGAACACTTGCCAGGAATGACTGTAAAAAGATATAAGCAATCAGTATAGATGCGGTAATATTCTTTCTGCAATTTGGGTCATCAACACTTCATACCTTTCCCAAACTTCTAATGTGAGATTAATTTGTTCGTATATATATATATATATATATATATATATATATATATATATATATATATATATATATATATATATATATATATATATATATATATATATATATATATATATATATATATATATATATATATATATATATATATATATTATATATATATATATATATATATATATATATATAATATATATATATATATATATATATATATATATATATTATATATATATATATATATATATATATATATATATATATATATTATATATATATATATATATATATATAAAAATTCCCAAAAAGGACAAGTAGCAATGTACTCGTTCAGATTCTAGATGTGTGACAGAAGTACCGGCCGGGGGGAGTTGCGACCCCCAGCACTCCAGTTAAAGCTTTTTCCGCCATGGCAAACGCTCCCGGTAACCGATACTCCCTACACGATTTCCTTCATGACCCTTTATAGTTCCGTAAAAATTACACACATATACAATTTCAATAACATGTAAAAAGCTAAAAGTTTACTTTTCCACGCTAAAACTATCCATGAATCATGTTGTAAAAATATAACAATTAATTTAAAATACAAAATATTCAAGACTATTAAAATCCCAGTCTGAGAGGATCAAAACTAATGTTTGAAATACAATCAGAGTGTCTGTATTTTTAAATATGGACTCAAGACCTATTGGCTAATCCATCGCCATATATATACTAATGTTTGAAATCATTTAACTCATGGACAATTATTACTGTAAAAACTATATATTCAAGACTATTGAAATCCATGTTATTATTATGAAAATCCTTTTCTGGATACCAAAACCTATTGGCTTCTTTATCACCATAAAAATCCTAATGTTTGAATTTACTGCACTTGTGATAGTTTAATGCTCAAAAATCGATATATTCAAGTCCAAAGACATTCCAGACAGAGAGTTATTTTTAAATATTGGATACAAGACATTTAAACATTATAATAACCTTATAAATATATAGACACATAAATACGCCATAGTCCAAACTCTACGCAATACACCTTCCCGTGGAACAACACATAACTTGTTGACTTTATACCACTTTCACATATTACTAAAGTAAATATTTAAAAGTTCGTCCGATATTTCAGAAAAACCTTTATAATCACGAACTTGCAATCTGGATAACGCCTATAATGTATCCACACAAAATAGCCCCAGCTATAAAATACCGGTGTATAGCCATATTGAGCTATCTGATTTATGATCCTCAATTTCGCATAATAAACACGTCACCCTCTGCGTATTTCAATTCCCGCCATTAGGCGATATCCGAAAAGTCTTTTGTTGTTATCATTCCAAAATATCTCTTCCTGGTTACGGCTACAGTTAAACCATTATAATTGGAAACCAATCTTATCAGAAAAGCGTGAGGATAACCCTCCTTGATAGCCTCCCCCAGGAAACGGCAATCACACTTGTATCTATCGTTGGCAGTAAAATTCAACAACTTGTGACGTTTCAGTTGATTTACTATCAGATTTCTGAATATGTTACGGTGTAGACTAGTTGTCCATGACGTCAAATATTTGATATCAAAATTAAAAGTGTTACGTTTATCGTAAATACGATAACTTTGTATAGTGGCAGGCTTCATTATAGTGAGATCTAAAAAATCCAGACTTTCATCCTCATTGCGTGGTGTTTCTATTAAAGTTAAACATGGAGGATAAAAGTCAAACTTCATTGTATAACCACTATCCTCAAATCCGCATAGGATATCATCCACGTAACGTAGGAATAACATCTCATTTAAAAGATGTGTTCCCCTTTCAATCTGTTCACTAAAATTGAAAATAAATTTTTCAAGTTTTATAATGTATATATATATATATATATATATATATATATATAAAAGTAAATACATCATCAAATTGAAAAAGGGGGGGAGGTACAAAGGAAAGGGGGAAAAGAAAGGAGAGTGTTTACAGGAACGACAGAAAAAAGGCCGGGGGGGATAGTGACCCCCCGTTCCCGGTTAAAGTACTTTTACTCTAGAAACACTCCCGGTGCCTCTGTCTTCCCGAAGCACTCCTCCGTCCGATGAAATCTATGAAACATCCCGAAGTATATAGACCATGAAGCAAAAAAGGGGGCTTAAGATTGGAATAAACCTAACCTAATTACTCAACAGAATTCCTGAAGTCCAGAAGCCATGCCGCACAAGCTTATCTCACCCACCTGCTATCATCAAATAAAATTGTTTGTCTTTCTGTCAAATATGTAGACTTGATATTTGACAGAAAGACAAACAATTTTATTTGATGATAGCAGGTCGGTGAGATAAGGTTGTGCGGCATGGCTTGTGGAATTCAGGAATTCTGTTGAGTAATTAGGTTAGGTTTATTCCAAACTTAAGCCCCCTTTTTTGCTTCATGGTCTATATACTTCGGGATGTTTCATAGATTTCATCGGACGGAGGAGTGCTTCGGGAAGACAGAGGCACCGGGAGTGTTTCTAGAGTAAAAGTACTTTAACCGGGAACGGGGGGTCACTATCCCCCCCGGTCTTTTTTCTGTCGTTCCTGTAAACACTCTCCTTTCTTTTCCCCCTTTCCTTTGTACCTCCCCCCCTTTTTTAATTTGATGATGTATTTACTTTTATATACCTGCTAAACATGAAAGAGCGGCAATGCGCCTTAATGTTATGAAGTGTTATGATTGTGTTTTTTGTATATCTTATTTTTAGATATTTTTCTAATATATATATATATATATATATATATATATATATATATATATATATATTATATATTATATATATATATATATATATATATATATATATATATATATATATATATATATATATATATATATATATATATTATATATTATATAATATTAAAACACCGTGAAATACTACATTACAAAATCATCTGAAATCACACTTAAAAGGCGCAAAGCTGCAGTAAAAAGAGGATTAAAATATTGTCAAAAAGAAAAGAGGTATGGAAGGAAACAATGTACCAAAAGATATATATATATTATATATATATATAAGATATATATATATTATATATATATATATATATTAGACATTTAATTTGCATAATTTAAAGTGATTTTATAATGTGTAAAAATGTCTTCGCTAGTGAAATATATATCCTAAGTAAGATACGCAAATGTTTCAAATTTGAGATACAGTGCCTTATAGGACTGCTTTCCGATCTCCTGAAAAATGTTCCAAAATATCTAAATGTTCTGTAGTCGGCAGGATTTGAACCTGCTCGGGAATATCCCATTGGATTTCTAGTCCATCGCCTTAACCGTTCGGCCACAACTACTCAAATCAGACGGAACTGGTGAAATATTAATATTTTCTGTTTTCTATGCTACATGCTTCTAATTAACTTTCTTTGAACGGTTTGAAGAATGGTTGTAATTAGATGTGAGCAATCATTATAGATACGGTATTAGTCTGGCTTTAAATTGGGTCATCAACCCTTTCCACATTTACCAATCTTCCAAAGTGAAATAAATTTGTTCGAATTTTTATATTAATATTTTTGTTTTCATTTATATATATTAAAGTAATTTTTTTTATGTAAAAGTGTGTCCGTTTGCAAGTATGTATCTTAAGCAGGATGCGCAAATGTTGAAAATTTAGGATGCAACGCCTTATAGGACTGCTTTCCGATCTTCTGAAAAACGTTCTGAAATATCTAAATGTTCCGTAGTCGGCAGCATTCGAACCTGCGTGGGAATATCCCAATGGATCCATCGCTTTAACAGCTCGGCCACGACTACTCAGGTTGAACGAAGCTGGTGAATTATTAGTCTTTTCGATTTTCTATAATTCATGTTTCTTATCGATATTTTTGGAACGGCTGGTAAGAATGACGTAATAACTTTTGCAAAATGATGTAATAACTTTTTTCGCATACATATATTCTTATCTATATATATATTTTTTTCATTTATATATATTAAATTTATTTTACAGTGTGTAAAAATGTGGTTGCTTGTAATATACAGTGTGACTCAGAACTCTTGGGCCAAACTTTAAGGGGTGATAAATCACATCTAAACAATTAATTTTTGTCATACAAAGCAGGGTCGTAACGCAAGAGGTGAACCGCTAAACGTCACTGACATTGAACGGAATGACGACTGCGTCGGAACTAGCCAGGTTTTAAGCTGATCGCCTGATCTCTCATGTCTCGACTTTTCCTTATGGGGCCATATGAAAAATCTCATCTACGATAACCCCATCTACTCCAACGGAGACCTTATTACTAGGATCGCTGTTGCTGGCGGCGTTGTCCAAGATATGCATGGTGTTTTGCTAACGTGCGCCGCTCGCTACGTCGCAGGTGTAATGCCTGCATTACTGCTGGTGGTCGCACTTTTGAGCATTTTCTGTAACTTTGTCCATGCATTCAGAATTTTCTATCTGTGAAACGTACTTCGTGTCTACTCTGTCATTTTTGTGTTTCCTCTTTTCACGACAGATTCATCATTTCCTTATTTTATGAGCTACCACCTAGCGGTTCACCTCCTGCGTTACGACCCTGCTTTGCATGACAAAAATAGCAAGCGGCGGACATTAGCAAAAACACCCGACATATCTTGGACAATGCTGGCAGCAACAGCAATCCTAGCAACAACGTTCTCGTCGGAGTCGAAGAGGCAATCGTATATGAGGCTTTCCATATGGCTCTATAACAAAAAGTCGATACAGGAGAGATCAGCCAATCAGCGTAAAACCTGGTTACGAGCTGCGTTACGACCCTACTTTGGATGACAAAAATTGCTTGTTTAGATGTGATTTATCACCCCTTAAAGTTTGGCCCAAGAGTTCTGACTCATCCTGTACGTATCTTAAGCAGGATACGAAAATGTTTCAAATTTGAGATAGAGTGCCTTATAGGACTGTTTTCCGATGTCCTGAAAAATGTTCCAAAACATCTAAATGTTCCGTAGTCGGCAGGATTCGAACCTGCGCGGGAATATCCCAATGGATTTCTAGTCCATCACCTTAACCGCTCGGTCACGACTACTCAGGTCTGTCGAAGCAGGTGAATTATTAGTCTTTTCGATTTTCTATAATTCATACTTCTTTTCGACAGTTTTGAACGGCTAGTAAGAATGACGGCAAAGTGATGTAATAATTTTTTTCGCATACATATATTCTTATCGATATATATATTTTTTCATTTATACAAATTAAAGTATTTTTATAGTGTGTAAAATTGTGATCGCTTGTAATATATATATATCTTAAGCAGAATATGCAAATGTTTCAAATTTGAGATACAGTGCCTTATAGGACTTCTTTCCGATCTCCTGAAAAATGTTCCAAAATATCTAAACGTTCCGCAGTCGGAAGGATTCGAACCGGCGCAGGAACATCCTAATGAACTTCTAGTCCTTCGCCTTAACCGCGCGTCCACGACTACGTAGGTCACACGAAGCAGGTGAAGAATTAATATTTTCTATTTTCTATGATACATGCTTCTAACCAACTTTCTTTGAACGGTTTGCAAGAATGATTGTAAGCAGATGTGAGCAATCATTATAGATACGGTATTAGTCTGGCTTTAAATTGGGCCGTCAACCCTTTCCACATTTAACAATCTTCCAAAGTGAAATAAATTTGTTCGAATATTTATATTTTTATCAATATTTTTGTTTTCATTTATATAAATAAAATAATTTTTTTGTATGTAAATGTGTTTCCGTTTGCAATATATATATCATAAGCAGGATACGCAAATGTCGAAAAATTAAGGTGCAACGCCTTATGGGACTGCTTTCCGATCTCCTGAAAATTATTTCAAAACAGTTTCCGTAGTCGGCAGGATTCGAACCTGCGCGGGAATGTCCTAATGGATTTCTTGTCCATCGCCTTAACATCTCGACTACGACTACTCAGGTCAGACGAAGCAGGTGAATTATTAGTATTTTTGATTTTCTATAATTCATGCTGCTTTTCGACATTTTTTGAACGTCTGGTAACCTTAAATAAACTCCGCCCAACCCGAAGGTATTCGGAAACAGAAGACTTCATCGTTGCTTCAGTGTACGTGGGACACATCGTACACATGCTCTACAAGCCGCCCGCGCAGCAAAGAGGACCAGCAGGATGACCGCATCACAACAAAGGACTCCAATAGTCACTACCCACCAATCGTTCACACCAACACGAAACCAAAAAAACCGCAAAGCCAGAGCTGCGATCAGTTGAGGGCCATCCCCAGACTGGGGAACAACTTTATTGTTAACAGAAAATGGAGCCGTTCGCTCCTACAAGTGCCACAGCAAGCTGGGCAAAATAAAAGTAGAAATAATCTTCAGATAACTTATAAAGCATTTCAATTTCACAAAGAGTATAATATCAACTGTAGGATTCAATACAAAAATATAAAATCACAAATAATCCATTTCCAACATCCAATTTCTATTTGCAAGATCCAAAATACATGAACTCTATATTTCCACTATTTAATTAACATATTATATTTACAGCAATTTCAAAACTTCTGAGATAAAACGAAATATATACAACAAACTATTACAACAAAATCTACATTTTAAATACAATATCCATAGCTTCTACAAGTCGTATAACATCAGACAAATACAATTCCAGATTTCAATCAAAATAAAATCAGCATGGCAGAAACACTTTTCATTAAAAGGCTAAAATCACAATTCTAATCTCTCTTGAGAGAAGATTCTTAACAATTGCAATGACGCCATTTTTAGATATAGAACCTTTACATAAATTTATTAAAGATACATCTTTAAAGTTAAGAGGAAAATATTTAGTTCTGATATTTTCCCAAATTTCACAATCATATATGCTGTGAATTGCGTACCAATTTCTTTATCACAAGGGCATATATTATCCTTACCAAAAAATCTATGTTGGTAAGATCTGAAACAGCCATGTTCTGTTAGGTCCTGATTTAAATAGAAATTTCCCATAATTCTTTTGGTTGTCACCCTGGGAAAATAAGAGTGAAGAACTCTTCCTTCTTCCTTGTCATTTCATCTGTCTTGCCAACACTTTACACTATATTTTCGGATCTTGTCCTTTATTTAGTCCCTTGAAAATCTGAAATTGTAATTTATTTCATTTGACTATGTAGCTCTCTTTGCGCACGCATCAGCTGCCTCATTTCCTTTGATTCCAATATGGATCTTGACCCAATGCAAATAAATTTTCCTACTATAATTTATTATCTTGCTCTTTAAAGATTCTATCATCTTATTTTGTATATTGAAGGAACTCAACGAAGTTAAGATTGATCTTAAGTCAGTATATATTTGAGCTTCAGCATACTTTTCTATATGGAACTTAATACATTTCATCATACACAATTTCATCATACCTCTATATATTTGTTCAATGGCCTTTAAAATAGCAAACATTTCTGCATTATAAACTGTCGTTGTATTATTGAATCTAAACAATTTTTCCATGATCATATTTTCCATTTGGAAAATTACGAAAGCGCATCCCACTTTATCATTCATTTTGGATCCATCCGTAAATATATTTATTCTTGCCATTTCGATGTAATTTCTATCCTATTTAAAGATTCTCTCGGTCCAAGGCAAAGCTTGGGAATGAGTTATTTCCTCCAAATCTTTATATTCCATATTGAATCCTTCTTCACATATGGATTCTTTCCAGTGGGTAAGTTTATACATAGCTGTATCATATTTAATTTTAATATCCAAAGGAATACAACCAGCTAGTACCTGCATAGCAACGGTTGGTGTTGTTCTGTAACACTTTGTTATTGATAACATTGCTATCCTCTGTATTTGTTGTAGTCTATCGTTGATTCTTCTTATATCACTATACCAGACTTCCGCCCCATAATTTATAAACTTCTCGGTTGCCTTTAAGTAGATTTCTTTAAGTACTTTAGGTCCAAGTCCCCAAGCTGCTCTTGTAAGTCTCTTGATTTTATGCTGAAAGTTAGCAACATTTTCTTTCAATTCATTCAAATGGGGTGTCCAATATAACCTATGGTCTAAAATAATTCCTAAATATTTAAGTTCTTTAGTATATACAATACGCTTATTTCTCATCTTAATATTAAGTAAGCATGTTATAAGTTTTCTATATGGAAATATAGTATACCTTGTTTTATCTATACTAAATTCCAGTCCATATTTATTTGTCCAATTTTGTAATTTCATGATTGCTTTAGTACCTATATCCCCAAAAAGGTTAGAAGCAGTTGCATTAATGATGACAGCAATATCATCCGTAAATGCCTGCACTTGGACTCTATTGTCCTCAAAGTCTATCCTTAGAGCTTCATCGGCCACCATAATCCATAATATTGGAGCCAAACTTGACCCTTGAGGTATTCCAATATTGTATTCCTTTAGTGTGTCATTTGATTCTATATGTATGAATCTATCTTTCAGGAAATCAATAATAATTCTTCGCAATACTATAGGTATCTTAAAGCTTCGCAACAAATCTTTGACGTCTTCCCACGTGAATGTATTAAAATCATTTTTAATATCCAAAGCTATTAAATAGGTAATTTCTTGCTTTTCTTTGTTAATATTGTTTATATTAACAATATTCTTCAATGCATCCAACGTACTCTTATGTTTGATAAACCCATACTGTTTATCACAAATTTTATTTTTAATATCACAAATAATTCTATTTGTGATAAGTTTGTTCAAAACCTTTCCCCAGATAGGTAACAAGCAAATAGGTCTATAAGATTCCGGCCTCTCCGGATCGTTCCCCTCTATATAGATTAATATAACTTTAGTTCTTTTCCAAACTTTTGGAAAGCTACAAAATTTTAGACACATATTCATTATCTTGCAAAACATGTTCTACAACAATTATATAACTCTATGATATAACTTTTTGATGAATATTCACTGGTCCCCGGGGGGAACGGCTGGTAAGAATGAGGTCAAAGTGATGTAATAAAGTGATGTCTTTGCTTGTAAAATACATATCTTAAGCAGGATTAGCAAATCTTTAAAATTTAAGATACAACTCTTTATAGGACTGCTTTCCGATCTCCTGAAAAATGCAAATGCTTCGTAGTCGGCAGAATTCGAACCAGCACGGGAATATCCCAAAGTATTTCTAGTTCATAGACTTAACTGCTCGGCCACGACTACTCAGGTCAGCCGAAGCAGATGAATTGTTAGTCTTTTCGATTTTCTATAATTCAAGTTTCCTTTCGACATTTTTTGAACGGCTCGTAAAAATGACGGCAAAATGGTGTAATAATTTTTTTCGTATACATATATTCTTATCTAAATATTTATATATATATATATATATATATATATATATATATATATATAAATATATATATACATATATATATTTTCATTTATATAAATTAAAGTAATTTTATAGTGTGTAAAAATATGGTCGCTTGCAATAAATATATTTTAAGCAGGATACGCAAATGTTTAAAATTTGGAATACAATTCCTTATAGGACCGCTTTCCGATCTACTGAAAAATGTTCCAAAATATCTGATTCTTCCGTAGTCAGCAGGACTTGAACCTGCGCGGGAATATCCCAATGGATTTCAAGTCCATCGCCGTAACGGTTCGGCCACGGCTACTCAGGTCAAAATGAGCAGATGAATTATTAGTCTTTTTGATTGTCTATGATTAGTGCTTCTTTCCGACTTTTTTTTAACGGCTGGTAGGAATGAAGGTAAAGTGGTGTGAACGATCAATTTAGATACGGTACTATTCAATATGCAATTTGGGGATCAACCATTCATACCTTTCCCAAACTACCAATGGGAAAGAATTTTGTTCGCATATATATATATATATATATATATATATATATATATATATATTATATATTAATATATATATATATATATATATATATATATTATATATTAATATATATATTATATATTAATATATATATATATATATATATATATATATATATATAATTTATATAAAGTAATTTCATAGTGTGTAAAAATGTGTTCGGTTGTAAAATATATATCTTAAGCAAGATAAGCAAATGTTTGAAATTTGAGTCACAATGCCTCATAAGACTGATTTCCGATCTCCTAAAAAATGTAAATGCCCCGTAGTCGGCAGGCTTCGAACCTGCGCGGGAATATCCCAATGGATTTCTAGTCCATCGCCTTAAGGGTGAGCGTCAGTAAATCTTCTGCCCTATCCGCGCTTTGTTAACTTTCGCGGCACACATTATTCGCCGAAATTCTACACAAAATGTTGCGAAATATTTTCTGAAAGATAAAATGCAATGCTTAGATTATATTAAAACTAAATTTAATACCCAATAAAACATAGAATATATTTTTTATTTTAATTCAAAATATTTTTGGTGTTGCCGTGTGTTGTGGTAATTTAATTCATACCGATTATTTTTATTTTTTAATCAACATTTTTAAATATCTATTCCTTCTAATACAGTATTAAATTCAACAACAGATCATATATAATAATGCCATAACCACGGAAAGGTAATTTCTCATTCTATAAATTTGATAAGGGGAACTGAATGTACTACATCACTGAGTACTGCAGTTTTGTCTTCAAGTTCTTTTGTCTTCAAGTCCAAGTTCAATTACGTTACCGTGATTGTGGCATTATTATATATGATCTGTTGCATTTAATAGCGTATTAGACGGAATAGACATTCAAAAATGTTTATTAAAAAATAAAAATTGTCGGTATGAATTAAATTACGACAACAGATGGCAGCACCAAAGATATTTTCAATTTAAAAAAATATATTCTATGTTTTATTGGGTATTAAATTTTGTTTTAATATAATCTAAGCATTGCATTTTATCTTTCAGAAAATATTTCGCAACTGTTTGAGCAGAATTTCGGCGAAAAATGTGTGCGGCAAAAGTTAACAAAGCTCGGATAGAGCAAAAGATTTACTGACACTCACCCTTAACCTCTGAACCGAAGAAGCAGGTGAAATATTAGTCTTTCCGATTTTCTATGATTCATGCTTATTTTCAACTTTTCTTGAACGGCTGGTAGGAATGACGGTAAAGTGATGTCAACAATCAAATCACATACGGTATTATTCGATATGCAGTTTGGGTCATCAACCTTTCATACCTTTCAGAGTCTTCCGAAGTGAAATAATTTTGTTCGCATACACATATTATTATCTATATATATATATAATTTTTAATTTATATAAATTAAAGTAATTTTATATTATGTAAAAATGCGTAAGACTGTAAAATATATATCTTATGCAGGGTAAGCAATCACTATAGATACTGTAATATTCTATCTGCAATTTGGGTCACCAACCCTTCATACCTTTCCCAAACTTCCAATGTGAAATAATTTTGTTCACATATATATATTCTTATCTCTATATATATATATATTTATAATTTATATAATTTAAAGTAATTCTTTTGTGAGTAAAAATGTGGTCGCTTGTAAAATATATATCTTAAGCAGCACACTCAAATGTTTAAAATTTGAGATACAATGCCTTATAGGACTGCTTTCCAATCTCCTGAAAAATGTTCCGTAGTCGGAAGGATTCGAACCTGCGCGGGAACATCTCGATGGATTTCCAGTCCATCACCTTAACCGTTCGGCCACGACTGCAAAGGCCAGATGAAGCAGGTGAATTATTAGTCTATTCGATTTTCTATAATTCATGCTTCTTTTCGACATTTTTTGAACGGTTGGTAAGAATGATGGCAAAGTGATGTAATAATTTTTTTCGCATACATATATTCTTATCTCTATATATATTTTTTCATTTATATAAATTAAAGTAATTTTATAGTGTGTAAAAATGCGGTCGCTTGTAATATATATATCTTAAGCAGGATACGCAAATGCTTAAAATTGCCTTATAGGACTGCTTTCCAATCTCCTAAAAAATATTCCGTAGTCGGCAGGATTCGAAGTCGCGCGGGAATATCCCAATGGATTTCTAGTCCTTCGCCTTAACAGTTCGACCACGACTACTCAGGTCAGAAGAAGTAGGGGATAGTCTTTTCGATTTTCTATGATTCATGCTTCTTTTCGACTTTTTTTGAACGTCTGGTAGGAATGATGGTAAAGTGATGTGAACAATCAATTTAGATACGGTATTATTCAATATGCAGTTTGGGTCATCAACCTTCCATTTTAAATTAAATATAGAACAAATATTAATATTTTTAACTATTGTAGTATTTAAATGATAACAGAATTCTGAATGATTAAAATAATTATGAAATCAAGAATTTATAGATGATTTAACGTGATCCTAAAATGAAATCGCGTTCCTAAAGAGTAAAAAAAGTTAATTTTATAGTGTATTTTAAGCATTTGCTGTTAAACATTTTCTGTTAAGAGGCGCCTTCAAACAGCTTCGTTTTTAATGATATTATTCTTATTTTTTATGCTAAAATTCAGAACTTTTATCTTTTTATTTTACTTTTATATATTTGGTATTTCAATGATATTATTCTTATTTTCTATATATTTTTTATTTCCTATATATTTGTTTCTCTCTCAGAAGCGTGAGCTTGGCTCTTTAAAGGGAGAACTTTGTTCTCTGATTTTTCATATTTTTTAAATATTTTCTGTTATTTCTGCATTGGATCCAATTGGAACTCATTTTAATATTTTCATGTTTTTCATATTTTTCTATATATTTTTGATTTTTCAGGAGGGTTAACTTTTATCCCCTGAATTGTGGGATGGTAAAAATGTTTGATTTTGATTGATTTTATATCATTTTCTGTCTCAATGATGTTAAAATGGCCTTGATTTTAACTAAAAACTGTGTTTTTTTAGGTGTATATTTTTGCAGAACTTTCAAAAAATGAATTTATATTTATTGATTTTTTCTATAAAATCAGACATTTCTTATTTATTCATTTTTTCCCTAAAATTAAGCTGATTTTAGTAAAATTTTCTCGATTTTATTAGCTGTTGTTTTTTTCTAAAATTAAGCAATTTTATATATTAATTTTTTTAAACAAGACAAACTTTACAAAGTGTTCCAGAATGGGTAAATATACACTACTTATACAAGCATGCATTGTCGCCAAGGGAGGGTTTCACCAATTACTGATTTGAAAATTCATTGTGCAATTGCTAACCATTGAAGGGTTCTGCGGCCTTGATTTTGTAATCATTTCATTACTTGTATATGAGCTGTACACATATTTAATTTCAATAAAAACAGTCACTTTCTTCATGGTTCGTTTTTTTTTTTTTTTTTGCAAAAGAGTGTATTATTATCCCTTTGTACTCTAAAATTAGAATCTAAACTAATTTATTCGCAATCATATGTACACTCATAAAGCCTGATAGAGGGCGAAGTTTTATACAAAATACATCATAAATTCGTAATGACAGCTTACACTGCCCAAACAATTTTAGAATTTTACAGATGTAAAGTTCAATAATTGTTTTCTGAAAGTTCGAATTACGAAAATTCCTTACTGATCCCTTTTCGCCAGTTTCAGAATCTTTCTGGATGACGTCTGCTTCAGCGAGGTGAAGGACGATGAATCATATATACACGCATAAAACGCGATAGAGGACGCAGTTATATACAAAATATATCATAAATTTTGTAATAACGGTTTACACAGCCTAAACAATTTCAGAATTTTACTGTTGTAAAGTTCAATAATAGTTCTCTTAAAGTTCGAATTACGAAAATTCCTTAGTGATCCCTTCTCGCCAGTTTCAGAATATTTCTGGAAGACGCCTGTTTTCGAGAGGTAAGATACGCTGAATCATATATACACGCATAAAGCCCGATATAGGTGCAGTTATATACAAAATACATCATAAATTCGTAATGACGGCTTACACGCGCAAACAATTTCAGAATTTTGCAGTTGTAAAGTTCAATAATTGTTTTCTTAGAGTTCGAATTACGAAAATTCCTTACTGATGAAGATCCCTTTTCGCCAGTTTCAGAATCTTCCTGGAGAACGTCTGCTTTGGCGAGATGAGGTACGCTGAATCATATGTACACGCATAAATCCTGATAGAAGGCGCAGTTATGTACAAAACACATCATAAATTTGTAGTGACGGCTTATCGCACCATTCCCCCTAATTTGAATTGCTAAAATTTTAGATTTTCTCCTTGGTCTCGAAACTGAGACCGATCGAATGACACAAAAACCAAGATTCTAGCTGATAATTTTGTTCGATAATTTTGTACATCCCGATAAGTACTCAAGTTCTCGCTAATTTTGATACATCACCCTCTCACTCACTTAGTCAGTGAGCCAGTCAATGAGTGCATAGTATATAGATACCTCGTTCATTTTGCAGCAATTCAAAAATATCCCCCCCCTAACCATTCTTAAAACAATCACAATTTTTAGATGACTACACAGAACTTGATATACTTTTAAGACTAAAAATTGAAAAAAACTGACCGTTCGCTATTCGGGAGAATCCATTAAGGAAGTCAATAAGTAAAAAACACTTTGTGCAAGGGATAAGGAAAACTTAAGCAACATATTTAAGCACAAATAAGACAAATACAGCATACAGCTCTTATTTCGAGGATACGCTGGATCCCCTTCGTCAGTGCAAGAGAACCAACAAGCCAGAAGTCAAAAAGATGAAATAGACTTTTAAATAAAAATGTCTTGAATAACCGTCTTAAGAAGGGACAAGCGAAAATTAGACATAAATTTATGAACTCTATTAGAAATCTTAAGGTTACAATTCGCAGAAATAAATTTTAGAACAATTTTAAGGCGTCTACATTGCAAAAGAAAACTCAAATGATTTAAGAATGTTTGCCTTTTTAAACGCCATTTGCAAAAACGATTGAATTTGGAGGCCATTAAAAATGAAAAGTAAGCAGATGAAATTAATAAGTAGAAAACACTTTGTGTAAATATAAGGGAAACGTATTTAAGCACAAATAATTCGCCCATTTCGTCTTTTTGACTTCGGGTTTGTTGGTTCTCTTGCACTAACGAAAAGGATCCAGCGTATCCGCAAAACAGCTGTATGCTGTATTTGCTCTTATTTGTGCTTAAATATGTTGCTCAAGTTTTTCTTATCGTTAAGGAGGTATTATTGAAAAAATATTTTTTAATGAACATAGTACATTAGTCTCTACTACCTTCAATTTTACCATAGTAATACTAGACCATGATTTGTCTTATTCTAGTATGGAGTATTATAAAATCTGAAACTAATATGCTTAAACGTGTTTTTAATATTCACTGAACTGGCTAACTGAGAGGGGGGTATCAAAATATTGAGTACTTCCACTATAGTTAGAATCTTGGTTTTGATGTCATTTAATCCGTTTCAGCTTCAAGATCAAAGGAAAAATCCGAATTTCAAAAAGGTAAATTAGGTGTGACACTAGAAAGGGATTTTCAAAAAATTACACCACTTTGCCTCTCAACAATAAATACACAATTTCGTATTCTTTGCTGCCAACAACTAAAACTGGTTTTAAACAATTTTGATTAAGTGTGTAGGTGTCACATTTAATGACCACTGGCCATTGAGAAGCAACAGATATCTGTCAAAGATTGTATTGTCAGGGTCTTTAACACGATGACGCCTGAAAGTATACGGTAATATTCTTTCTTGAATTAAAAGGTGCATTGTCTCTGATGGAGGGCGTATCAAACAGGCTCTACACTAGATTTGTGTTCATGCAAGTGTTATTTATTGTATCATCCCTAAATATGGCAGCAATTCACCAATAACCATATTGTGTCAAATAAATGCCTCCTATAACAATTTTATTGTCGATTTCTACTCATTATACCTCTATAACCTTTTTTAATGGACAGGCCCAATTTTAGAGACCGTTTTGCCATCATATGACTTTGATTCTGGCGCACCAGAGGGAGCGAAACACACTGCTCTCTTAATGGACACCACAACATCTATGACTTCAGGTGGAACTCGAACCCACAACCCGGCAGCCGAGAGAGCACGAAAAAACTAGTGCCATAGACCTCTCAGCCACCGGGCTGGCATGTTCTACAACAGGCGTGTCAAACTCAATCTTGCAAACTGCCAGTTTTTCTTTTAACGTATATTGGTGGACAGGGATTAAATTAAACACTAATTTTATATAAAAAAATTATTTAAATTTAAAGTATACATGAAAATTAAAATGGCATTAGGTTGTAACGGTTAAAAAACTGCGCATTATTTCCAAGATCCAGATACTTGACATATTTTCAACTTCATTACGTCATCGACGGAAAGAACCAATTACAGCATTGTAGAACGTTGTAATTGGCTCTTCCCGTCTATATCGCTTCGTTGCCGAGTCTGCTCTTTTTTAATTCTTAGCTATAGGAGCTGAAATCCTTTTAATTCGATTGAGAATAGTCACACTTTACTACAGATAGACCGAACGTGCACACTCGTGTACATTTCCTTACAAAGTTATTGGGGTTCTTAAGGACTTCCATTGGAACCCTGTATATTGAATTAATTACTTGAACTTCAAAATTCAACCGTGGACGCAAACTTAGTTTCCTTTGCACGGATTTTCACTATTGCATTTTGCCCATTACCTTATGGGTTACCTTGTGGGTTACCTTGTGGGTTACCTTGTGGGATGTTACCTTGTGGCATGTCGGAACCCAAATCTCTTCCTACAGCTGAAGCCACTATTGCAACACTCATCTCGTAACTTGGAATTGGTATTACTTATCAGCTTACCTTGAACAATGGAGGATTTACCAGAGGCACAAGTGGTGTGTCATTGACAGGACTGTGAATTAAAGAGAAACCAAATCAGACGATTTGTTTATATTTTTCTATTTTTCGACTTAGTGATAAGCTGTAGTTGATCCGGATAAGATAAGGCTCCTAAATATACAGGAGCCTTAAGACAGGTTATGTCGCTTTAGGTAATATTTTTTTTAATGACAGCTCAAAATATTGAGAAAATAGTCTGGGTTCGGGCTATGGGATAGTCAGTAAATAATGCGACACACTTAATAAAAGTTCTAATTATCAAAAATTGTTTCAAATAATAAACATAAAAAATGTATGGAGTACATTTTTTTGAGCGAAGTGGTGTAAGTATTTTGAAAATCTCTATGCATCTCGAATTTTCCTAATTTTCGATTTTTTAGTTGATCTGAAGGCAGGATATACATGTAAATATACAGAGGCTGTTCACGCATTTTTAGAACAAATTTAAAAAAGCAATATAATTTAGATAATTAATTAAAGTGATTACACATCAACTTCAATAATTCTTATTAAATCAAAGACAACAAATCGTAGATTAAGAGGTCGGTTAATAAAAACTATACTTTATGACGTACAAATATTAAAAATGGCCAGAGCGCTTTCAGTATGATGATACCCGAAAGCGCTCTGATCTTTTTTAATATTTGTTCGCCATAAAGGATAGATTTTATTAAATAATCTTTTAATCTACGATTTGTTGTCCTTGATTTAATAAGCAATATAATTTAAGTTTGAAGTAACAATATTTATTTCTTAAATGTTGTATAGGTGTGGCCCTTTCTCTGGACTATTATTCTACATCTTGATTTCTAAAGTTAGAAATATTTTCTTAATATTATGAATGGTATTTTATTCCACTCCTCTTTCACAGTTTTCCATAGTCCATCCATTGTTTTAAATCTGTGTTTAGAAAGTTATGTTTTTAACAATCCGAAATCAAAATAATCCATTGCTGCCACATCACGGGACTTTGAAGGAATATGAACAAAGGGTATAGCTTTAATACCTGTATCTTTTGGCATTTTTCCAAAAAATTTAGAGGTATATTTTGATGTGGGACTTCTAGCTTTATCTTAATGAACTCTATTAAAACTGTGGATAAAGGGATAGTATTTCTTTATATAAAGGAGTTAAAACATTGACTTTTTTTTGTTTGTTTTTTCTAAACTTTAATTTACCGTTGTATGAAATTCCAGCAATAATCGTGAATCCTTTGCTGAAACTTTCTTTTGCTTCATGGAGCAAATTATTAGATCTTTTTCTCCTCTTTTGCGATAGTAAATCTATCCTTTTTATGTTACAGTCATCTAAATCGACCCATGCTTTGTCAATTGTCACAATATATTTCCATCTGTTACCGGCCAAATTATTTTCATAGAAAATTCTACAACGCGTTCTACACTAAGCCACATGTCTAGGCAAAAGGAGGTGAACCTTATACATTTTAAATTTTTTTTTAAATTTAAATCTTTATTTAAGCATTATTTTGTTTACAGTCACTACAGAAATTTGGCATTTTTTTAATACTTTACAACATATTTGAAAAGTGTTTATGACTTTATTCATTCTGTCTGTCTGTCTGTCCGTTCGCACGATAGTTGCCGTAAAAATGGCTTTATCAAAATGAAATTTTAGTATGTTGTTCAGACGGTCTCTGGGACCTATCGGAATGTAAATTAATAATATCACCCAATTAGTTTTGGACTGAAACCGGGTTGAAAAAATGAAATACATTGAACCATATGAGACCTAATTTTTCAAACCTTTTTTAAGCGAATTTAAAATTCACAAATTGCTTCGAAAGTTTTAGGACATATTCAAATTATCGCATAAAAATACGAAAAAAATTTCAGAAAAATATATTTGGTAGTTTTATAAATAAAAATTAAAATAATAATTACATCCATATTATATGAAGAGATCACGTGACCCACTTCAAAGCAAAATATGGCATCCATCTTGTGTCAAAATCGTGATTTTTAAAGTTCTTTTAAATTTATATTTAGTGTTGCATCAATCCTAAAACAGCTTTATTTTTGCGTAATTTCTGGTATCTACATTCTGAAACAACGCAATTACAATATATTTGAGTTTAAATGATCATCAAACTTTGATTATTTCAACAACGAAGCCTAATTTTCACTTATGGAGAATGTAAACACATAAAGATGTAGGATGAGTTGTATAAGAATTGCTGAATTTCTTTAACACATTATTATTTAGCTCTGGAGTCTGCAATATAGTTGATATGAATGAAACATTCATTGATTTTACATAGAGTACAGACGATTTTATAGTAGTTTTCGACGATTTCGATGAAGTTTTAAGCATAGAGTTAAATTACTTTTATCTCCATGGCTTTAAGTTTTTAAATAAAATAAATTATTGTAGTATTGTGATGAATGAAAGGAATGGAATAAAAGTGTATGACTGAAATATTTACAGATTTACAGAGAGAGCCAGGCGATTAATATTTCAATGACGTTATTTGAATAAAGTTCATTTTCTTCGATAAAGTTTTAAGTTTTCAAATGTAATAAATTATTGTAGTATTGTGATAATTTTAAAAATATTACCGCTGAATGTATCGCATTTTAGAGATGTTTAAACCCGGCGACTTATATTTAAATGACGTTATTTGAATAAAGTTCATTTTCTTCGATAAAGTTTTAAGTTTTCAAATGTAATAAATTATTGTAGTATTGTGACAATTTTAAAAATATTACCGCTGAATGTATCGCATTTTAGAGATGTTTAAACCCGGCGACTTATATTTCAATGACGTCATTTGAATAAAGTTCATTTTATTCGATGAAGTTGTTGTTGTTGTTACCCAGACCGTCCGACCTACCAGAAAGGTGTAAGGTAACTGTTTGGACGGCCGGGCAGCCACAGGGACCGTACCCTCCTGCCCCTACCACCAACCTCTCGGAAGGACTTACGGACCCACATGTTTAACGTGATCGTACTCCGCGTGAACACGGCGGCAGTTTTGGCAGTGGCTGGAATCGAACCCGGGCCTACCGAGTGCAACTCCAACGCGCTAACCAATGGGCTACCGCGCCCCCTTTATTCGATGAAGTGTAAGTTTTCAAATATAATAAATTAATGTAGTATTGTGACAATTTTAAAAATATTACCGCTGAATGTATCGCATTTTAGAGATGTTTAAATAAAATTGCATTGCAGTTGGAAAGTGCTTCATAATCAATGCTTTATGCATGATTGATCTTTCTTATTTATTTTTCTTAACTTTAATTTACCGTTCTATGAAATCCATCAATAAGCATGAATCCTTTGCTGAAATGAATCTTCTTTTCCTTCATAAATAATTTTGCTTCATGGAACAAGTTTTCAGATATTTCTTTTGCGATAGTAAACCTATCTTTTTTTTTTGTTACAATCATTTAAATAAACCCATGCTTCATCAATTGCCACAAGCTATGTCCATCTATCACCGGCTCAATGATTTACATAGAAAATTCTACAGCGTGTTCTGCCCTCACCCACTGCAAAAGGCGGTGAACATTATACAATTTAGCTTTTTTTTTAATTTAAATCTTTATTTATGTATTGTCTTGTCTATATTCTACAGTTGCTAAAGAGATATGTAAAGATACTGCAATTGTTCTTTGAATCGATGGATTTTCTGTTGAGACAAGATACTTTATTTTTGAAATAGCCGTAAATGTGCGTACCTTCGTTATTCTTTTCAGGTTAAAATCAATGAAGCTTTTTACTTTTAGTATTAGTAATATTACTTATTTTTCAATTAGAAATGCGAATTCCATGGGTTTTTAATTACAGAGTAAGAGTATTTCTCTTCGAAAAAAGAAATAACGTAACCTTCGATGGATTTTCTGTTGAGACAAGATACTTTATTTTTGAAATAGCCGTAAATGTGCGTACCTTCGTTATTCTATTCAGGTTAAAATCAATGAAGCTTTTTACTGTTAGTATTAGTAATATTACTTATTTTTCAATTAGAAATGCGTATTCCATGGGTTTTTTAATTACAGAGTAAGAGTATTTCTCTTCGAAAAAAGAAATAACGTAACCTTCGATGGATTTTCTGTTGAGACAAGATACTTTATTTTTGAAATAGCCGTAAATGTGCGTACCTTCGTTATTCTTTTCAGGTTAAAATCAATGAAGCTTTTTACTTTTAGTATTAGTAATATTACTTATTTTTCAATTAGAAATGCGAATTCCATGGGTTTTTAATTACAGAGTAAGAGTATTTCTCTTCGAAAAAAGAAATAACGTAACCTGCAATCTAAAGTTTGTTTACATGCGCCATTTTTAAAAATAGACAACATTTAACCACTGCAAAAGATAATTTAGCTCTTACAAAATGAACTGTTCTAGAAAAATATTTTAATTAATTTAAGGTTTGTTATTTTTTGCAATAAAATTGTTCTACAAGTGTGTAAACAGCCTCTGTATCTATAATGGAAGCGCACGATAATTTTGATACATCACTCATTCTATCAGTCAGTTCAAGCATCTTATGTATATAGAAATATAGGGTTCAAGAAAGTCTTTAAGCACCCCTAGAACGTTACAAGAAAAATTTCCTTTTCGGAGGAGGTAGGGGTGAGGATTTCCACTTTTGGTTCTTATGTCATTTTCGGATCAAAAATTTTCTTTTTTCTCGAAATATCTATTTCCAAAAATTAGTTATAACTAAAACTTAGATGATAACTAATATGGTTTCATCATCAAATTCTGGGAGAGTTTGGGTGGTTCACTAAGAATTTCCACTTTGAACTCAAAAATTTTCCTATAAACATATCTTTCACAGGATTGGATATAGAGCTTAGACAATAGCTGATATGGATTCAGCTTAAAATTCTGAAGGGAGTAAAGAGACTCACTAGGATTTCTACTTTCGATTCTGGAGATGCTACTTCCTATTCAACAATTTGCATTTTCCTCAAAACATCTACTTTTGGTGTTCTGCTATAGATATTGCTTAGATTATGACTGATATGGCATGCAGTATAGATATTGAGAGGATAATGAGAAAACACACACTAAGGACATCCCCTGGCCAACGGCTCTACCGTGCTGAAAACACCGGTTCTCGTTAGATCACCGAAGTCAAGCAGCATCGGGCGCGATTAGTACTTGGGTGGGTGACCACCTGGGAACACCGCGTGCTGTTGGCACATTTTGGGCGCGGTAGCCCGGTGGTTTGCACGCTGCCATAACTGCGGCCGTGTTCATGCGGCGTACGATCACGTTAAACTTGTGGGTCCGTAAGTCCTTCCGAGAGGTTGGTGGTAGGGGAAGGAGGGTACGGTCCCTATTGCCTCCCCCACTGAGTTCCGGTCTAAATTGCGTGCCACTTCCCGGCCGTCCAAACGGTTACCTTACATCTTTCTGGTAGGTCGGACTATCTGGGTCTCAACAACAACTAAGAACATCCCCTGTCTGTTAAAAATTTTTATAACATCATTTTGCCAAAATTGGCTATACATAGAGCTTAGATAGTGACTGGTATAGATTTAGCATCGAATTTCAGAGGAGATATAAGATTCACTAAGAATTTCCATTTTCGCTTCTGGAGATATCACTACCGGTTTTTATGGGCATTCGTGTACGAAATAAAAATGTGCGAAAGAGAATGAAATATGAAAAAGAGAATAATGTACAAAAAAATAAAATAAAAACGCTTAATAGTTTCCTCAAAAATGAAGCACACCAGTATATGAAAGCTCCTTCATAAATTTATAAGCTTGTTTCATTTTATTATACATGCTCTCTTGATATGTAATGCAGGACCTTGACACAATTTCCGTTAGGGGACAATAAAGATTAGTACCTTTATGCCTTGGCTCAGAGTAAACTGCAAATGATAATTATGTTTGATGACGATTTATGAAACTTTGCTACTGAAATTACATTAATCTCTCAGAACAATGCTTTGTCTTATCGAACAAAATACCCAAACGCAAAAAAATGTAAAAATGTTTGCTTTGTGATAACCTCAATCAAATGTCCTATACGCGCACACATTAAACATCAGATATCGGCAGCACAGGATTTTCCCTGCATAATGCACTGACTCTTCGTCTTTCACAGTAAAATTATGATTTGCAATATCCACTGCACAATGAGATTGACTTCGGAGTTGCATTTCACAGTATTTGGCGCTTATTTAGTACGTCAAATTAATTGATATGTCGCCAGCATCTAATGTGATAATTAAAAAAATTACTAGGAGTAAATAATCTAACATGTCAATTACAAAACGAAATGATGTCTGGATATTAAACGATTTTAATATTTAGGAACTGATATTATTTTCCCTACATACATAGTACAATGTATAGGGAAAGTATTGAGACATGGTCGAAAAATCGAATTCCAAGTTTTCTACGAAAGAACACGTTTTAAACATCCCTGAACTCGAATCGAACGTTTGTGGGGTAATGTTTGAGTGTATGTATGTTAGTGTGTGTGTGCTCGCGCGCGCGCGCGCAAGTGAACGCGATATCTCATGAACGAATGAAGCGTTTTGAAAATAATCTGATACGATTATTTAAATTCGTGAATTCTAGAACCCAATTGATTTTAAACGCAACTGAGTATTCGAAAGAAGACCCCCCCCCCCCCTCCTCACCCTCCAAATTTTTCAATGAATTTTTTGAAAAAATCATAAAAAATCAGGACCTTCAATAATGATAAATAAATAATCATTCCTCACATAATTTTTCATTAGAAAACGAATGAAATCAATTCCAGAATGCTAGCATGAATCGCTCTAGAGATATGCATGTTTTTCAAATAAATTTATCAAAAAAGATTACAATTAAAGGAGTAGTTAGGTATCATCAAATAGGTTAACTTTCCACATGCAATATAAGGCAACAAATCTGTGAATATCATTCTAGTAGATCTAGTTCGTTCCATTTACGAGAGAACATACTTTATGTTATCGCTTTTGTATTTTAATGCCATGGAGTTCAGATTAATAATAATTGGAATAAAGTCCAATAGTCATTTATTTCACGGGATATTCATTAACTGTTAATTGCATTTTGATGAGGACTTTGTCCGTGGGTACGAATAAATATCTCTAGTTAGAATCATTCGTTACCAAAAACACACCACCGCCCATCTAGTACGCCATTGTTTGTGAAAGAAGTACATTATGTATGGTAAGTTATGCACTGTCCACCTCAGATATTTTGATTATACAAAACCTTTGGTTTGAGTTCCAATCAATATATTCCTAAAATTCCATATTTTAATTATGTGTTTCATGTTTCAATAATGTATTTTACTTTTCGTAATTTTATTTGGAGAGGCGAATCTTATTATTAAGACATCTAATCATCGTACGTAAAGTCACTAAATGTAAGTATAAATGAATAAAGTTATACCACAATGCTATTACCTGCCAAAACTGCCGCCGTGTTCACGCGGAGTACGATCACGTTAAACATGTGGGTCCGTAAGTCCTTCCGAGAGGTTGGTGGTAGGGGAAGGAGGGTACGGTCCCTGTGGATGCCTCCCCCACTGGGTTCCGGTCTAAATTGGGTGGCACTTCCCGGCCGTCCAAACTGTTACCTTACACCATTCTGGTAGGTCGGACGGTCTGGGTATCAACAATCAACAACAATGCTATTACCACAATGCCATACAACATTGAACATCACATAAATTGAATTTAGAACTTCTGGTGATTTTATTTGTCGAAGGAAACTACTTATTCACACTCACATTCAAAATAAACATCAAAATGCAATTCTCAATTAGTTAATATCTCGTTAAATAAATGGCAATTGACGAATTGTTTGGCGTCAAAATACAAAGCTATTGCAAAAAAAAAAAATTACTTCATGAATGGAACGAGCTAGGTCTCCGAGAATGATATTAATAGATTTGTTAGATAATATTACATGCGAAAATATGAGCATATTATGATACTTACTACTTTTTCATTTATGTAATTTTTTTATAAATGTACTTAAAACCAATACATCGTTCATGGTGTTCTTAAGTTTGTGTCATTTGTTTTCTAATGAAAAATCACGTTACTATTTATTTAAAATTATTAAATCTCCGGATTTTGTTATGACTTTTTATACAATTCATTCGAAAATTTAGGAGTTTTTCTAAAGTTATGTCGCGTTTAAAATCTGTATGGTTAAAGTATTCACGGCTTATAGACCAAAATTGCATTTTAAGCGCTCCATTAACTATTGAAAGGTCGTGTTCAGTGACTCTCTCACACACACACAGACACATAGACATCACCTCAAAAACTTTTGATTCGAGTTCAAGAAAGAGGTTGAAATCGTATTGGAATTTTCGACTCTATCGCAATACTTTCTCTATACATTATGCTATATAAGTTGTTTGAAAAAGATTATATCTGTTAAACGATTGGTTATTAACCCATAGTTCTAATTTAAGAAGAAATTCTTTAAGGGCCTCTGCTCTTAAAATCATGAAAATATCTATTTTATTTTCTTATCGTCTAGTTGTAAAATCTGAACATTCTGGTACCACTGGTATTTCTGAATGTTAATTATTTTAGGGGATATTAATAAAATATAATACATTAACAATACAACACCAAGCATATGCATACTTTGACAGCATTTTTCTTAAAACACTGATATTGGAAGTTTCACGCATAATATTTCATGAACCGTTTGATGAATTCTTATGAAATTTTGTATGCTTATAGTTATGACATCGTTGTCCAATAAGTTTACTAGATTTATAAAATATTACTAATTAATTATAAAATATTATTAATATTATTAATATTATAATTTTTATTTTATAGCAACTTATGAAATAAAAATTTTAGAAACAAAAAAGTTGTTAAAAATCCTGAAAAATTTAATTTTTTTTTTTAAATATATTTATTTGTCCCATTAAAATTTTAAATAATTAAATAATCCTAGTATGCAAGTTTATGAATGTCGTCAATATTAAAACTCAAAACTAATGTGATTATAGCCATAAAAATTTTAAAATACCATGCGCGGAACACCATATCATGATTTTATCGACAACAAAACATATGTACATTATGATTATTTTTTAAATGATATTTCTCAATTTTTAATTATTTCTGTATTTTTGTTTTAAGGAAGATTATTATTTTTCTCTACCTTCACCATTTCATTCCAATAACTTCCAGAGATTTTTTTTTTTTTAATTTAAACTTCTGTTGATTTTGTCGACATTTTCGCATTTTGAGACTAGAATGTCCCCTTAATTAATGTAGGCTATCATCGTGTGAAATTTTGATCATGTGACACTTTTCAGTATAAAGGTACAAAGTTTTTATACGGGCTCCCTAGAAAAACTTCTTGAATTATAAAAATATTTTCCTTAGCCAAATTAGAAAGTCAAAAAAGTTCCATTATCGTACTTCAAAATTACCCAAGATATCATTAATTAGAGTTTTTGACGGACGATTGGAGACTGTATAAACCTTTTGCTAAAGATAGGTACTCATGTAAGTTTTCGAATGATAATTTTATCTAGCGACATGCAATTTCTTTATGATCCCTGAAATCCACATTTTTGCCGTTTCTTTTCATCGCGTGAAAATGGCTGTACTATAACTTTGGGAATTATTGCACTGCCAATTCTGCATATTATAAAACCGCGTTTCTTTTCAAAGATCTGAAGATGAGTAAGGAACAATTTACTTATTGGAACTTCCTTTGTAAAGAGCCTGCATAAAGAGTTAAATATTGTGCTTTTTTACTTAGACTTAGCACATGTCCAAAACTGCAGTAGTTTAGAAGTTTAACTTATTTGAAGCATTACTTAAACTGGAATCATGGCAAAAGGATATTTAGTCATGCAATCTTTGTAAGCAGCACCCTGTATATGTAGAGAAAATGGTAATATACCTTATACTGTGTATGTAGGGAAAGTAATAGACTATGTCAACTACTGGCTCTTTTACCTGATTATTCGACACCTCTGTGTTCCAAAGGTCAACACAGTGTGGTGACTTGGTTCCTGACGTCATCAGTTTTTAAAATGGGTGCTGTTTCAATTCATATAAACTACTATAATAATAAAAGCAGATGTCTGTGTGTCTATCTATGGCGCCATAGCAGAAAATTTAAGCCGCCCAAAACTACGAAATTGAGCATAGTGCTAGTTCAGATCAGGTCCTGAGATACCAACGAACCCTTTTTTTATTCTAATTAGTTTTATAGTTATTCAATGCTAAAGCGCTGTTTTCAACAATTTTCACACAAATCAGTTCCTTAATAGTCAAAAGTATTATCAGAGTTACCAACTTAACCATCAGAAAGATTAAAGAACGCTCGTTCCAACGATTTTTGAACGGAGTTGGTAAGATAAAAAGGACATTTTTTTTATTTAAGTGTACCCCTAAAGACGTGTTTCGGTAAATTTAATTTTGCAACATTCGGCCTTTCGCAAATTGAAAACTCACACGATTTTAATTTTGTGCATGAATATGGAGAGATATATTCCCTTTCGAATAATAAAAAAAAATTCAGTTGACGTTACTTGTTACATTTTAATTAAATTTGCAAGGAAACTCCTCATAAGTTTCCAAAGCTCCTAAAACAGAAACCGGACCTGCTTTTTTTTACCTTGATCGCGGGGAGTTTTCTCTTTTTCTGTTTCATACGGGTCTCACCAAGTCGTGACTGTTATTTACATACTTCCTCGGTTGGACTACATACTCCTTACATTTACATACTTCTTCGGTTGGACTACATACTCCTTACATTTACATACTTCCTCGGTTGGACTACATACTCCTTACATTTACATACTTCCTCGGAAGACATTTATTTCACCAGGGTATCTGATGCTTAGATCTTCTGATATGAACCTCCACCTCCGAAAAAGAAACTATACCCTATTTTCTACATTCATTCATGAATAAAGTCAATATATTTTTTTCCTTTTGCACTGATTTTCGTGTTTTGTTTATATTTAATTTTGTTTCACAATTTCGCATGCTCGCTAAGTTCTTGGAAATATAAATATTTCTTGTCAAAAACAAGCAAATCAGGCTTGAATTAACATTGTATCGATTAGAAATTCGTTATTTATTTGTTAGATACAGATATAACGAACTCGTTAAATGCGGGTTCGTTATAAGAGAGTTCGACACGAAAAATTCGAATTATTTCTTAAAAGGCTTAGTAAAATCAAAATTACTGGCATCGAGAATTTTAACATCTTCGATTTTATTTAATTGCTATGCTTACATTAACAGAACATGCAGGTGATTAATAAAACAATTCATTTAATGAAGTTCACGAAATAAATATCAGGATAAAATCTTCCATACAATATGATTTTACAGCTGCATTAATCAATGCATTTAGACTATGCTTCCTTTGCTTTTGTTTCACTCGTATAGTTCAAGAGTGACAGTTTTCTTAAAGGAAATGACAAACGTCTTCTGAGGACTCTTTGTTTTTGAGGTGCAGTATATTCTATGAAGCTGGATACTATTGAGCGCTTTGCTGCATAGGTCAAATAGCAATCATTCCAGCGCGTCAGATGCTTCGCTACATAAATAAACACGGTCAGCAAACCTGAAAGGCAGAATTTCAATTCATCAGAAATTAAACTTTCATATTTGAAAACTACAAGTTTAAAATAGGAATACATCTTACACAATAAAAGAAGATGCTTATGTGTCTGTGCATCTATCTGCCTATGTCATCTGTAGCAAGGTTCTTTAATATTAGGTTGGGCACTCAGCCCGGCAACCAATCAAAAAGTTGTCAGCTTGACTTAATGGAAATTAAGTTTCGTCACTCGTGATGTCACGGTCCAGAGTTAAATTTAAGCGGAGTTGCCAAAATACAAAAAGTTTTCGCGTTATTACAGTTAAATATGTTTGCTAATTTCAAGTAGCAATATCCAGCCGTGAACAACTTGCGCAAAGATTTTAAATTGTGCTGTGCACACAGAATTCAGTGACGTCCAAGGAAATTTAGTGACGTCGGTAGAGTAAGATGACAGTAGAAGTCGCAGTTAACAAATTCGATCCCTCTTGACAGCCCGAAAACAAAATGCCGCGTTCTTAATTCCCATGTTGTCATATACGTAAAACCAAGTAAAACCAAGCTATTGTTGTTGAGACCCAGACCGTCCGACCTACCAGAAAGGTGTAAGATAACCGTTTGGACGGCCGGGGAGTGCCACCCAATTTAGACCGGATCCGATTGCACATTCCTATTGTCACGGCAGATGCAAACGTTGTCACTTTTTACTTCTCGCCTGACTGCCGGTCACACGTCCAGGTAGTGATTCGAAGCTTACGTCCTTGCAAAAGAAAATGACAAATCTTTCCAAACACGAACCGAAAGCTTTATCCTACCCTCCCACCAGGATCGCAGAAACTCATTAGCGGACTCTCTGATTGGTCTACATAATCGCACCAATAAAAAGTTTGTTAGTACGAAATAAATTGTACTTACAAAGTAAACTAAGGGAAATTATAACCAAAGCTTATACTAAATCTCACAAGGGTGCAACACCCCATAATGTTCGATTTATTGAGTAAATTACAAACTCATTCTTTCATGTGCGATTGGAATTTAAAATTTAGTGTATGGGTTGATCTTCCAAAAAACTTGGGAGTAGTAAAGTAGTTTTAAATAGGAGCGTTTAATTGTACACCAAAATATTCGAATACCGAAGTAGTCACAGAAACACTTACTGTTAACATACAAATATGATATTTAATCGCGGATAAATAGTTTAATAAAACTGGTAAAAAAGTCATATTTTTGTTAACAACTACATCACTCTCCTAAAATGATAAAATACAGACTGACTGCAAAACACATTTCTCTATAATATAGAGACTTGAAATTTTGTACACAGGTCAATCATAACTTGGAAAAAGAAATATGTTTATTATTGTTCGGGGTTCTCTAATTTTCACACCGTGGATTTGCAACAAATATTCAGCTAATAATAAAATATAGGACAAAAAAATTATCAAGCTTAACTAGTTACCTAGCTAAGCTTCTTATATTAAAAGATTAAAATGCAATAAAAAAAATGCTTATTCCTGTCTTAGGAAAACTGCTTATGTGCCCAAAGTTATGCATTTTTGCTGCGCAAACATTTAGTTCTCACTAAACCATTCAGATCACAAAGTTATAATTCTCAAAAATATACTCAGATAAAATCTCTTTATTGTACATTGTACTTACGTACCGTATAATCAATTATGTGTGTTTTTAAGATAACATTTTTACTGTTCCACGTTATATTCGTTTCAGCGCATGCTTTTCCTTTACTAATAAGATGCGAAAATCTTCATAACTCTATACGCCATTCTTTAGATTAAGATATGTCTCTAAATCCATGAATTAATTTGAGTAACGAGGGGCTCTGCCCCCTGCTTGCTAACCCCCGTAACTCGACCGGGAGGCTTTGCCTCCTGCTCCCTGCGCTCGCAGAACTCGCTTCGCGAGCTATTTCAAGCCACGCTAAACTTTAAATCGGTAAACGGTTTATTTCAACGTGTTACCCAATTATTTCTCTATAAATGTGTCAAATTTCAGATTTTTATATGCTATAATTTTTGCGGTACAAGACAGAAAATCGATGAACGGGCCGATACGAAAGAACATTTTTCACTACAGTAGTGCATAAAAAGCAAAATATCTCGTGAACTGCATCGACATTAAAAAGCAAGGGCTCCTTCCTGCAAAAATTCGGGGTCTTGCTATTGTTAGCACGATGCTAACTAACAGTTCAAATATTTTGTCCTTGATTTTGACATTAAATATTTCTTAAACTGCATTATATATCGAGAAACAGTTTATTTCAGAGAATTCTCCAAACGTTCCTCTATACAAGTGTAATTTTTGCATGCTATAGTTTTTTCGGTCCGAAGCAGAGGAAACCGAGGAAGTAGAACTTTGTCAAACAGGCGTCAGCTACTTTTTTTAATATAGGGAGAAATATCAATATTAGATATTAATATTAAATACTAACATTTAAAAACCGAATTCTAGTTACTGATTGTTGATATCAACAGCATTCGATTTGAAAACTGCTCTTTAATTCAGTAAAAATAAAACGGATGTGTCCAACAGATGACCTTCCCTCCTGATTAGCAATTTTCGATTTTGTGAGAAAACAACATGGCAAATTCAAGTCAGCCCATTAAATTTCATCTAATTTGCTTAATTATTTGGAGAGATACATACTACTATCATTACACAGTGTTACATCCCGCCTTGGCAGTATGGATACATCTGGAGCTGCTAGATAAAGCATTCTTCTAAGCCTTCCTATTTTAATATATTTTTAAGTATTAAAAATAACTTTGTATAGTATACGTGTTCTTCATGCGAATAGGAGATTGCAAATTAAAGTGTAATAACGTATAAGTCCCTTACACCTTTAAAATGAGGAAAACCCTATATCTATAAAAAAAATTATAGTAAAAAAAAAACCAGAAAAGACTTTTGAAATAATCAGTATGTCATTTTCATTCAATCTCAGACGTTGTCATTTGAATTTTTGCCGTGAATCTACAAGAGTGCTTTTACATCATTAAAAGAAAAAATCTCAGCAACGTATGTAGTGTAATATATTCTTCTTGACGTTATAATGCTCAATAATAAAAGATTCTATCACATATAACTGTGGTTCTTCTTATAGCTTCAATTTAATCTCTTTGTAATCAACATCTCAAGGGTATAAGGAAAATAAGAGAACGCTTAAAAGAATATTGTTGTGGGTATATGAAATGAGTTATAAGCACTGAATTTATGTTCATGTCCTTAATTACATTTTTCTACACTGACTTACTTTTGATATCAGATTCGCTTCTAAATTATATCCCTTTACTTTTTATATCCAGATCTAGAATTTTACCACTTTACTTTGTATATTTATCTTCAAAAATCAAATAAAATGACAATTTAAAAACACGAATAAAGGGAGTACTTAGCGAATTTATAAAGATTTCCTGAAAATGTTGCCATAAACCATGTCTTTTGAGAAGTGAAGGTTCTACGAAGGCAAGAAAAATAATTTTGCAGTAAAGCAAAAATATTGTTTTTCTAAGAAGAAATGACTTATTGAAAGACAATATAAAGGGACCTGGGTTGCTCCCACAACAATGAAAAGCATAGGTAGAGCAGAACTAGTAACACAAGACGTTTTCGGAGTAACAAATTTAACAAATTAAGCAGATGAACACATAACAAGTTTTCTTTGCTGCCATTGCAATAACAACGCGGTACTGGTGAAAAATAAGCGAAATCGTTCCACCTATGCGGATTGATGCAGTGGAAGCGTGGTTCCAAGTAATTTAAAAAGCCGCCTTAGTTAGTGAAAACACCTTATTGTTTATCTTACATAATAAAGGAAAATATCTGTGCCTGTGTGTGCAGTCTTGACGATAAATCTAAGCGTTGGACGGCTATGAAATTTGGTACACAAATGCTTGAGGACCCGGGAAGGTGCACCTCGGCGTTATTTATTTTAATTTCGAATTAGTTTTGAAGTTTTTTATAGGCTCTAATTTCCTTTGCGATCGCTAATACACCATCAAACGCATGGAGAAAAATGCGGCTCGAATTTCATTCGAGGCACGGCAGCAAGATCATAAACAAGCGTATCGCTCGCGAAATCTGGAATCGCAGATGGCTGACGTTTCGGTAGTAGGATTTAAAATTCAAAAATATAAATTCCCGAGTTTTACAGATAGATATTTGAATTTTTAAATAGTATAAGATTGTAACAGTATTATAAGCATTTCTTGAAAAAAAAATCACGTTCCTACGATATTAACTTCTAAAGTTAAGATTTTAAACGGCTAAATACTTGTCCGGAAAGCATGTTTTATTTATTTTTATTTTTTTTTGTCCTGTGGCTTTGTAGATAGCGTGCTTGGTGAATTAAGTACCAATGAGCGTTCATTTACGATCCGAGTAACACGGCTGGTAATTCTTTCTAGTATACTATGCGTGGTCTGAATATGTATAAAAAAAACCCGGTTATAACTAGGAGATCGGGATCCACTAATTGTCCCACTAAATCCGGACACTCAGTAAATCCCTTTTGAAGCAAAACTAGATATAATTTGCTGAACAGTCACTAAGGTCTTACCTAGAATAATATGAGGATCATAACCCTCCCAGCTGTGGAATAACAAAATGGAAAGCGTATCAAAAACATCTGAATATCTGCATGAAAACTCGAAATAAGTGAATTACTCCACTTTTATTTGGAAACAACTAAAATTTTATTGATTTTCAGTAATTCCAAGAAAGCCCTAATTTGTGTTGTTTCATTACAATATCAAAATTTGTTAATCTGTATTAAAAATCGTTTGTTAGACAAAGATATTTTCTTTGTGATCTAAAGTTTATCTAACCAAATTTAGTAAATATTCCCAAATTATTGTTCTCAGAAATAAACAGCATTTAAAAATAATTTCAAAATTATTTTAATCAAATATTTACCTTGGCCAGACAGTGCTGAGACTTCAAAATATTTTGCTCCCACTGACTCTGCAAATTTTCGTGCATTCTGTTGTGACACTTGTCGATTTTGCAAGTCAGACTTGTTTCCTATTATCATTATTAAACATTCGTCATTTGCATTATTGCTGATACCTAAAAATCAAAATAAATATCAAGCGTTTTTATTATTTTGCTATATTATTTTCCTTGCAAAACATGATAATGTATTAGAATCATGCCGAAAATCGCAAACTTGAGTTTTTGACGGATCAATACGGTTTGGGATCTCTATAACATAAAAAAAACTATTTTTAGCGCGACGTCTATGTGTGTTTGTCTGTGTGTCTGACTGCAATGTATGTATCCACTCTAACTCAAAAACTAATTGACAGAATTTCATAAAGTTTTTATAGATAAGTCACTTGTGTATGACCCCGGTGCTCATTAGATTTTGTTACAATTCGGAACAAAAGAACCAGCATTTTTTGGCGAAATGGCCAGCAAAAATCTCATGTATCCACTCTAGCTAAAAAACTAACTGACCAAATTTTGTGAAATTTGGTAAATGAGTCACTTGTAGAATACCCTGCTGTTGATTAAATTTTGGTACGATATGGAAAAGAAGAACACGCCTTTTTTTACGAAATGGCCAGCAAAACTGTAAAATAAAAGCTACGTATACTCAAATGTGTCAATTAAATGCATGTTTTATACGTAATTTTTGGCGAGGAAAAGAATAAGATCAACCCTATTTTTGACGAGGAAAAGAATAAGATCAACCCTATTTTTGACGAGGAAAAGAATAAGATCAACCCTATTTTTGACGAGGAAAATAAGATCAACCCTATTTTTGACGAGGAAAAGAATAAGATCAACCCTATTTTTGACGAGGAAAAGAATAAGATCAACCCTATTTTTGACGAGGAAAAGAATAGGATCAACCCTATTTTTGACGAGGAAAAGAATAAGATCAACCCTATTACTCTAGGAATAACCATACTCGAGATATTTGAGTTTTATAGTATTTTTGCTACGCCACCTTTGAAAAAATGTTCAATTAAAAAATAAAAACAAAAATTGAATTAAAATTGTAAATTCAGTGTTATTTTGTGCAATTAAAGAAATAAAGAGAAAATGCATTTGAGTCTGCAGAGAAAGTCATGTGCTGCTCATATCAGATTTTACTTATTTTCCTACAGTACTAGTACACGTATAAGGAAAACATCTTAACATACAAAATCCTAGTTTGAGCAGACTGAAACGTTTGGATCATTTCAGAGCATATATTGATCGTTTTCAACATAACGTTTGTGTATACAAATAGCTGTGTTTTTGTGCAATTATTCATCCTCTTTGGCATTTATGAGTGCAATTTATCATTTATCATTTCCTTGAAAACTGTAAAAATAAAATTTTCCAAATGTTTTAATAGAGCTTCAAAATTTAGAAGGATATTAAATAAACAATATTTATTCCTATATATAGTAAATACATAATCACTTTTTATCTAATTTACATGAGAAAGATAATGAAAATATGGTGGAATAAAATGTCCGCAAGATGATAACACAATAATTAAATACTTCGTACGTTCAAAATAAAGCAAAAATAAACTGGCCTACTAGTTTCAAAGGAAAATAACGGCCTTCTTCTTCCGGACCAACAAGAAGCGCGATCTGACTCGACTCAAAGCAAGTAAGTGAGGTCAAGTCAGTTGTCGACTTGACTTAAGTAAGTGAAGTCGCTTCTTGTCGGTCCTGAAGAAAAAGACTGTTATAAGCCTTTAAAACTAGCAGACCAGTTTTTTTTTTGTTTTTTTTCCCCCCGAACTGTTACTTTGTTACTGTGTTTCAGAAGTAGGTTGATTACACGGTGAAGAACGAAATGACAATAAACATTAATACGTTTAGTCAAAATAAAATACAAATGAAACGTTTGAAAATATTGTTTTATTCTCAAACACTAAGCATTGGAATAAATTAAGAATATAATTCCAAATTAATATAAGTTAATTAAATGATAAGAAAACGGATGGAGCCTCTCAACAGAATTGTACAATGAGTGATATTAATTCTTACATTATTATCAAGACTTTTAAAAATAATTTAAAAAATGGTGGGGAATAATAAGCTCTTATTATTCCCCACTATTCTATTTTTATGTCCACTTGACACACTCAAATCTTATTTAGGAAAAAAGATTGACATCCCCAGGAGAAAATAAAAATAAATTATATAAAAAAGACGAAAAGAAAAAAAAATTAAGTCTAACAATAATTCTTGTGCATTTTTAACACCCTCACTACTGAGTTATGACACAGCAAGATTCCGCGAAAAGGTAGACAGATGTAAGGCAACAATATCAAGGCAAAGAGAATAAACAAAACGTTTCTCATATTTACCACAGCACGTGGGGAGTAGCATTGAATTCATATGAAATAATCCCAAATCTCGTTAATTCACACTTTGACTTTTACGATATCTCTTTGTCTGCGTTACAGCCTTGACCATGCTTTTTTATGTTAGTAAAAGTCTATTCTTTCTTAAGAACAATACTGAAGGAGTAAGTCGGGGTGTAAGTTACGGCACACACATTTTTTCTCATTCTCTGATGTTTTACCTGAAGAATTTTTCAACTTTTTTAATAATGATAAAAATGCATCGGTGGTAAATGTGGTGAAAGTGCATTGTGTATAAAATGGTGAAATCAATATAATCTATGAAGTCGTACACTGTTAGACTTAAAACCCCGATATCTGAATCTTGAGACCGATATTCTACAACAGCACACATGTCGAAGATATGGCCCGCGGGGCATTTAGATGCGGCCCGAGACCTCAATTAGTAATACTTAAATTTCATGAATATTTTTTTATGCATTGAACACATAGGTACAAATTTCAGATACCTATTGAACACCCACTTATCTCTGTCACAAGTACGTATTTTTTTTTAAATTGAGTAAGTCTATAATATATATATATATAATCCGTTATGACTTAATGCCATTTTAATTTTGATGCATATTTTAAATTTAAATAAAATGATTTTATAAATAAAATTAGTGTTTAATTGAATCCCTACTCGCTGATATACTTTGAAAGAAAAATTGGCACTTTTCAAGATTGAGTTTGACACCCCTATACTACAGACTAATCTATCCAGGCTCAGTAAAAAAATATCACTTTCCCCTCTACCTGGTTTGAGGCTAAAATTCAAGGAAGTGGGGGTCTCGATAAATCCGATTTTTACTTTTACATTTATTCCTCTTCACTTATTTTATATTTCGCATGTCAGGGTTTCATAACAACGCTCAGTTATCAGAAAGACTTTATACCTAAGTAGAAACTCGAACCCATGACATCTCTAAATTGAAACCAGCGCTCTACTGACTGAACTACCCAAGCTCAGGAATAAACCTCTCTATTCTATAAATAAAAATATTTTGAAGTATTAGATAACTTTATTGAGCATTGCGGAGTTATTGTACATTATATCCATGTATATATTTTCCGATAGGATTTGATGTTAGAAATAAATACTAGCAAAAGCCATATAGCCATCTAGATCAGCCAATAACCATCCAGTTCAATCACTGGGCTGGTTTGTAATTAACGTTCGTAGGGCAGTATGAAATGCCTTGAACTGGGGATGTCTTTAGCTCAACTCTATGATGCTCGTCTCCCAGGTTTATTACCGGTTTCAAACCCTGTACTGCGAATTTGATCGTTCCACGCCAGAAGTAAATACCTCAATAAATAATGAAACTAAATTAAATTAGCAATTGTTCAACAATATCTATAAAAAATATATTTCATGAAATTTGGCTTATTAAAATTATTTTTTATATCTACTAATAAAGGATACGAAATTTTTTGTGAAATCTGATTTATATTATTAATCATAAACAATAAAAATTATCTTATATTTATTAGTTTGAATTGTTTGTACATATTTTATTTTCATAACTAGAATGAAGGGTCCTAAATAAGTGAGTAAATAATACAGATACAGATAACACCACTCAATTTACACATCACTTGTTTTGAACCAAAACCATTGCACCTTGCGTTTCAATCGAAGTCCTTTAGTTTCAATGCATGTGCTGTGCAGTCACGCGCAACTATTTGCCACGCATGCGCACAAATGTCCACTTCTCACCATAGCAACGCCCAGTAAACCGGAGAAAGAACGGAAGCAAAAATTTCGATGTTTAGTATTTTTGTTGAAAACTAGCAGAAAATTGGAAAACAGAGTATTTAACAAAAACGTTTTTTGTTCGAATATGAAGATATGCACCCATATTTTTGCCAAACTATAGAATTGTGCTAATCTTCCTTTTTAGAATGCGGCGAAAAAATAAAATAAAAATAAAATATGCATATATCGATATATTTAAAAACAAATAAATAAATATGAAAAACTATCCTACAGATTCGGTTTAAAGATCGTTATAAAGAACATTCTTCGATCTTTGTGATGATGTCAAGATAGAAACTCAAGATAATATTTTCGATTGCTTAGAAACCGATTTGTGTGAAATTGCTCAAAATTGTACTCCAACACAAAATAACTCAAAAGCTAATTAGAATTTTTAAAAAATTCTTGCAGAGGAGCATCGTCCAGAGACAGGAAGTACCTCTATAACAAATATCTCCTTCTGTCCAACGCTTTGTTTTTCCGCTGCAGACAGACAGAAACACAGACGTGTTTGCGATTTTGTGCAATCTCATCTTTAGAGTTTTCCTGACTCTGAAACCATTGTGTTTCCTAAAAGAAAACGGCTGACGTTTTCGAACCTTTCTTTAGCAGTACAGAAATCTGAAAGAACTGTTTTATATCCGGAATGAAACACGCTAACATGAAGCACATTAACATATAGGATAACAGGGAAACACGTTTTAATAAGGATTCTTATGAACCTTAACAAATTAATAGCATTCAATTTGTTAAGGTTCGAAAGAATTGAACTAGCGCTGTGAAGCATGACTCCTCATTATTTATTGGTCAGAGTCGTAATAATTCGGTCATGGTTTGGCTTTCTTCAATCAGACTCAATACATACTTAATTTTTCCACCTTCAAAAACTTTCATACTGTCCTCGTAATTAGCAGAAAATAATTTCAAACTTACAAAAATGCTTCAACTAATTAAAATGCATTTTAATATCGTATCACAATTATTTAGGCTGAGTAATTAATTTTTTCAAGTCTGAAATTTTTCATACTAAACTCGTAATTAACAGAAATTAATTACAAACTTACAGTAATGTTTAAATTGACTACAATTATTTCGGAGTCTGAATACTTAATTTTTCCAACCCCGAAATCTTTTATACTAGACTTGATTGGCAGGAAATACAGTCGAACCTCGATATGTCGCATTTGAAGGGAGAAGAAAAAAAATTCGAGATATCAAAAATTCGAGATATCGAAAATTTGAAAAAATTTAAGGAATTCATAAAAGATACTAGTCCTATACTTTACATACTAGTCCTGTACTATACACATTTTTAAAAGAATCACTTACTTTATCTTGCAGACAGAGAATTGGGTATTAACCAAGAAAATGCTGACAACAAATAAAGCGAAGCTTGAAATGATTGGATACACATTTAATGTAATACTATGTACGTACATACATTATTAAAATTTAATCTTGCATTTCTTTACTTTGCAAAATAGTCATCAATGACAGTTTGGTTACAGTTACTGAATCCTTCAATATCTATCACATTTTCCAAATGAGCTAGGCTGATCCAAATGAGCTTAATTTTGTGGCGATAGTTTACTTTAAAACTCTGAATAATACCTTGGTCCAAAGGCTGTAACTTAGAAGTTGTGTTTGGTGACATAAAATTAACTTTCACGGATTTTAATTTCGGCACTCTATTATGCGCTGTACAGTTGTTCAAGAAGAGAAAAATATCGTGATTTTCGCGGGACATTTTTCTGTCTAGTTCCTTCAGCCAATTAGTGAAAATTTCAGCAGTCATCCAAGCCTTTTTGTTCGCAAAATAAGTCATTGGAAAAGATTTCATTTCTGAAAAACATTGGGGTTTAGCAGGTTTAACTATCATAAGAGGTTTGAGCCTTTCTGAACCTTCCATATCAGTGCAAAACAGCACAGTTAATCTTTCTTTGCTCCTTTTCTCGCCATGACATGCTTCACCTTTAATGGTCATAGTTTTATCAGGCATGCACTTAAAAAATAGTCCTGTTTCATCTGCATTAAACACATTTTTTGGATCGTATTTTTCCAAATGAAAAGTTGAAAATATGGTAAGATGATCCAAATGGTAAGATGAAAAAATTCGAGATATCGAGAGTTTGATTAGAAAAATTTCGAGTTAAAGAGTTTGTTTTACATTAGTTTTATACCGTGCATGAAGGGAGATGAAAATATTTCGAGATATCGAAAATTTCGAGATACTGAGGTTCGACATATCGAGGTTCACCTATAATTCCAAACTTACAGAAATGATTAAAATTACAAAAATTTATTTTACAATCTTAGAACATTTATTTAGGATGAATAGTTAATTTTTCCAACTCGGAACTTTTTCACACTTGACTTGTAATTAGCAAAAATAATTCAAAACTTATAGTAATGCTTAAATTAAGTAAAATATATTTTACTGTTATGCTACTGATTATTTCGAACTCTGAGTACTAAATTTTTCCTACTCCATAAACTTTCATATTAAACTTGTCATTATCAGAGCGGAATTCCAAACTTACAGCAATGCTTAAAGTAATTTAAATGTATTTTTATACCTTAGATCAATCATTTAAAACTCTAAATTTTCTAACTCCGAAAATTTTCATACTAGACTCGATCAACACATAATAACTCCAAAATTACAGCAATGATTAAAATCATTGAAATGTATTTTACTATGTTAGTACAATTATTTTTAAGCAAAGCTTAAAACAATAAGTACCTTTAATCCACGGACGAAGTCCTTCAAATGATAATTCAGATGTTAAATCAAAAACGCACAGAGCGGCTTTAGCTCCTTTGTAGTAAATAGACCCCTATTAATAAATACAAATGCTATTAATAAATGCATTTAATAAATGCTATTGATAAATGCGTTTGATAAATGTTATTTATAAGTACTTTAAATGCTATTTATAAATACTTTAAATACTATTCATAAATATTATTTATATATATTTTAAATGCAATTAATAAATGCTATTTATAAATACTTTAAATACTATTCATAAATATTATTTATAAATATTTTAAATACAATTAATAAATGCTATTTATAAATACTTTAAATACTATTAATAAATGCTATTTATAAATAATTTAAATACTATTAATAAATACTATTTATAAATACTTTAAATTTTATTAATAAATGCATTTGCAGACTCTTTAAAATTGCCATTACAAATAGTTTCTGCACGTACCATACAACCCAGTTTTTCTTCGCCGGATATATCCGAAATTTGCAAATTGACAGATTCATGACCAACTAATCTATAAAAAGCAAATCAAAATGTATACTTTAATTTAAATGAATGATAAAAAGAACAAGATACATACTAACAAGGAAAGCAATGTGTCATTGATGTAAACATAAATTTGATTTAAATTAAATTATGTTTTGGAAAGATTATGATTTGAACAGATATAAAGCTTTATAACTGTTTTGGTTATAATGTATAATGTTTAAAGACTTATTTCATTCTAAAGCTTTTCACTAATACCACGATACAAAACTTTAAATTAAGTTTCACATTTCATTTTGATATTTCTTATACAATTTTCATTTCTGTTTCTATGCATCTTATGGAGAAACAGTAATTACACTTAGTAGCATCAGCATAACACCCCGGCCGTCTTGAACGGATAGACCAGTTCAGGCTATCGTGATACTTGATCAATCACGAGGGCCGCGAACCAATTCGGTTTTGAATGAAAAGAGTTCATATTTAAAGGAAAAGTGGTGTCAAAAATATCCTAAAATAATGTTTTGAAATGAAACAATAATCAACATTGACAAGAAATACATCCTATTATAATTTGGGTCTTATTTTCTATTGGAATATCGAAACATATTTCGGTTAATTTGTTTCAAAAAGGCGCCCATTTGATGCAAACAAACAAAAACTCCGTACATATAAGGTTGAAGAAAATACTACTATAAAATCAAATTGTTTTCTTATAATTGTAAAATACAAATTTTTGCTTTTAATTTATGAAGATATTATACAGGGTGATTCTCTTGCTGAGAAACCCAAATATTCCTCAATAACATTTTAATTTTTGTATGGTTCCCTATGAATATTGACATGTACGTACCCTACATATTTCAAAACAAGGTATCTCTAGAGCATATGCTGAAAATTGCCCCTTCTAGCATCCAAGCGCTTTTGTATGCGAATCTACCACTTGGCAAGGCTAATATTACAACGGAGTTGCAGCAACCTACCGCCGTATCGGGTCTTTGAGGGCTGCGATAATTCGTGTCTTGCTGCTATATACACGGCCTTTCAGTAAACTTTACAAGAACACTACAAAATTTAAGTAGTTATTAAGGAATGTTTGGGTTTCCTGGAAAGAGAATCACCCTGTATATTTGACAAGTAGGATAACATTAAAATGACCTATGCCACTAAAATAAAAAATAGAAACAAGTGTTACAAAATGTGATGTTGCATTTTTATAATATACAGGGTGTCCCAAAAAGATTGAAACGCGCTTTAATTCTTTACCTGTTGGAGATAAGTGGGCAATGTAAATTGCAAAAATGTTGAAAGTGAGATAGGATATAAGACTACGTTAATGAAATAGTCCTCTCATTAATTTCAAAAAGTTACACTTTTTTAATTTTTATACGACCTCATTAGACAAATTTGGTCAATCAGAAAATTTTTATTTTTAATGCAACAAGATCATTAAAAAAACAAGAAAGATCAATCATGCATACGCATTGATTAAGAAACACTTTCCAACTGAAATGCAATTTCATTTAAAAATCTCTAAAATGTGATACATTCAGTGGTGATATCTTTTACATCATCACAGTACTACAGTAATTTATTATACTTAAATATTTAGAACTGTATCGAAAAATAAATCATCTGATTCTCAATGCAAAATCAATGAATATTTCATTCAAATAACTTGCATTCCAGACTCCAGAGCTAAATAATTTTGTGTGAAAAAAATTCAGCAATTCCTATGTAACTCACCTTACAATCTCTTGAGATATTTGCATTCTGCATAAATTAAAATTAGACTTCGTTGAAGAAATAATAAAAGTTTAGGGATCATTTAAAATCAGAACTATTGTAATTGAGTAGGCACGGAATTTAGATACACAGATAATACCGATACACAGATAATATATGTGTGTGCGTATGTATGTATTCAAAGTATTGGAATCGTGCCGAAGATCGGAACTCGAAATTTGGAAGGGTCTACACGTTTTGGGACTTTCAGAACACGTAAAACTATTTTTAGGAAGACGTCTGTGTGTGTAAGGGTGTATCTGTGTGTGTTTCTGTATGTCTGTGAGGATATTGCATCCACTCTAACTGAAAAAATAATAGATCGAATTTAATAAAATTTGGTAGGAAAGTTTTTTGTGGGGAACCCTGATGTTCATTTGATTATAGTACGACTCGTAATAAAAGAATCTGCCTTATTTGCGAAATGGCCGGCAGAAATTGCCTTTATCCACTCTAGCTAAAAACTAATGGACCAAATTTAACAAAATTTGGTGTATAATATTTCATTAGCCTACAAGTCATTTATATACCAAATTTAACAAAATTTGTTATATAAATCACTTATAGGTTATTCTAGTACGATTCGGGAAAAAGGAACGGGCTGTTTTTGCGAAATGGCCCGCAAAAATCGTTAAATATAAAAATAAAAGACTACGTGTGCTCAATTATATCAATTAAATTCCTATTTTATACGTGATTTTTGACAAGAAAAAGAATAAGACTAACCCCATTACTCCAGGATTAGCCGTTCTTGAGATATTTTAGTTTTTTTTTTTTTTGCGTTTTCGCTACGCCACTTTTGACAATAAATCCATCTATCAAATGAGAACCAAGTTTAAGTTTAACGTGCAAATTCAATGTCATTTAAAATACTTATGGATGTTATTTTGTGCAGATAAACTCAAATTATTATTGAATAAATAAAGAGAACGTGAATATGAGTTTGCAGGGAAAAGCATGTGCTGTCCACATCAGAATTTTTAACAATATTACAACAATGATTTATAGAAGTGAACGGGGATTATTTGCAAGCCATTTATAAAAAAATGTAGGATCTATATTTAAAGATCCACCAAATTGTTGTAGAATAAAATGTTTTGCAAATTTAATCTGTGTGCCAAATTTTAATTCTCTAGGATGTAGGAAAGTGCATTAAAAACGCCATCAAATAAGTATATCATGAAAAGTTATATAAAATTTTTAAAAAATTTGAAAAATTGTTATCTACCAAACTTATTTTAAGATGTGAAGCCTCTCTCATATACAAAATAATTAAACTCTGGGAAAGATATTTATTATATAATATATCTCTTTTTTCTTTCTGGAGGATATTGCAAAAGTCAGAATTTAATTGAATTTGTTTTTCTCCCTATATTAAATAATTTTTAATTAAAAAACTACTTAACATATCTTACTGAAAATTTTCTTATATATATTATGAGATAATGTGAATATTTTCTAAAAATTTCGAAGTAATTTGTGAATTTTAAATACTCTGAAAAAATGTTTGAAAAATTAGGTCCCATAGGGTTCAATGTATTTCATTTTTTCAACCCGGGTTCAATAAAAAACTAATTGGGTGATATGATTTTTTTATATTCCCATAGGTCCCACAGACCGTCTGAAAAGCATACTAAAATTTCATTTTGATAAAGTCATTTGTACGGCAGTTATCGTGCTAACGGACAGACATACAGACAGACAGACAGACAGACAGACAGAATGAACAAAGTCATAAACACTTTTAAACTATGTTGTAAAGTGTTAAAACGCATATCTGTATCTTTAAAATAGAGAGAGTTATTATCAATTGAAAATTGAACATTGTGAATGGGGACCATATATCAAATTAGAAATGTAAATCTGCGACATATCACAACAAGAAAGATCAATCATGCTTAAAGCATTGATTATGAAACACTTTCCAACAGCAATGCAATTTTATTTAAACATGTCTAAAATGCAATACATTCCTCGGTAATATTTTAAAACTTCTCACAATACTACATTGATTTATTATATTTGAAAACTTAAACCTTCATCGAAAAAAATGAGCTTCATTCAAATGACGGCATTGAAATATAAATTGCCTGGTTTAAACATCTCTAAAATGTTATACATTCCTCGGTAATAGTTTTAGAATTATCATAATACTACGATAATTTATTATATTTGAAAACTTCATCGAAAACAACTGAAATTAATTCAAATGACGTCATAGAAAAAATAACACGCCTGGATCTCTCTATAAAAACAGGATTTCATTCATAACTTTCTCCCATTCATTTCATTCATCACAATACTATAATAATTTATTTTATTTAAGTATTTTGTTTAAGACCATGGAGCTACAAAAAATTAAACTCTATGCTTGAAACTTCATCGAAAAAATCGTCCTTCTCTTTATGAAATCAATTAATATTTCATTTTTATCAGCCATGCAGACTCCATGGACTAAATTATTTTGTGTTAAAAAAATACAGGAATTCTAATACAACTCATTCTGTATATTTTGCTGTTCACATTTTACATAGGTGAAAAATAGGCTTAGTTGTAGAAACAATCAAATTTAGATGAGCATTTAAACTCAAATATATTGTCATTGAGTTGTTGCAGTATGTAGATGCACAGAATTTAAGCATAAATAAAGTAGTTTTAGGACGGATACAACACTCAATATGAATTAAAAAGAACTTAAAAAAATCACGATTTTGAAACAAGATGAATGCCATATATCATTTTGAAGTGGATCATGTGATCGTTTCATATCATGGTCACGTGATCGTTTCATATAAGAGGTGTAATTATTATTTTAATTTTTATTTAAAAAACTACTGAAAATATTTCGTTGAATTTTTTTTTATATATTTTATGGAACAATTTCAATATTACCTAAAATTTTCGAAGCAATTTGTGAATTTTAAATCCGCTTAAAAAATGTTTGAAAAATTAGGTCCCATAGGGCTCAATGTATTTCATTTTTTCGACCCGGGTTCAATCCAAAACTAATTGGGTAATATTATTCATTTATATTCCCATAGGTCCTACAGACCGTCTGAACAACATACTAAAATTTCATTTTGATTAAGTCATTTTTACGGCAGTTATCGTGCTAACGGACAGACAGACAGACAGACAGAATGAACAAAGTCATACATGTCACAACGTCATGACAAAGTCATGAACAAAGTCATACATAGATGAAACAGCTTTTCACTTGTACGGAAACGTGGCATAAGTCAGATTTTTGCCTTTATCATAATTCAGTTGATTTTAAAGATACAGATATGCGGGGTTTTTTAATGATCTTGTTGCATTAAAAATAATAAAAAATTTTAAGTAAAATTTGTCTAAAGGGGTCGTATAAATATTTAAAAAGTGTAACTTTTTGAAAATTAATGGCAGGACTATTTCAGTAACGTAGTCTTATTTCCTACCTTACTTTCAATATTTTTGCAATTTGCATTGCCCACTTATCTCCAACAGGTAAAGAATTAAAGCGCATTTCAATCTTTTTGGGACACCCTGTATAATATTAAAATATTAAAAAGAAAAATTTGTTGAGCAAGATTTAAAAAAACTTTATTTCAATTGGTTCTCAGCAGGACACCATTATTGGCATGCAATATTACCCAGTATTGACAGACCAACATTTTGCCAACCTTACAAATTTTAGGCCAATATTGGATTAATATATGCAATATTTCCTCCAAAATTTACTTTACTAATATTTTAATGATTACAAACATTAGGGGGATATTTTAATAATTATTATTTCTATTTCAAAAGTAAAACCAACATTGAGCAGATATTAATGGAATTTTTGCCCAATATTAGTAATATTGATAATAGGAAAATGTCTATTTGTTATTTATAAAGGTTTCCAGAGCTTTTACAATTGAATAGATCAGAACACGTGAATATTTTCATCACGATTATGAATATATGATGCATGTATTTTCAAATGTTTTGCTGCTATTTGTATTTATACAGCTTAAAGCGATTTCTTCTGAAACAATAACATATAATTGTTTCCAAACACAGTTCATCGCCTGCCCGTAAAAAATGCATAAACCAATTAAGAGACAGAAATCCTTACACATTGCAGCTGGCAAACATTGTTCCTGCATCGTTTATTTGAGAAGAAATCGTGGCGCCATCTAGTCTAGCAGCAATTGAAGTTTTTCCAACTCCTTTGAAATGGAATATAGAGAAAATATGAAAACGTTCTATTTAATAGAGTGTATATACAATATATAACACATTATTAGCATGAGGTAGAATATCATATAAATTCCAAATACACATCAGATTAAAATATTTCAGGAATATATGTAAAGAAATTTAAAAAAAATGAACTCAAAATGCTCGATAACAAAATATTTATTTTCAACTATTTTAATTCTTTAATTTCGAAAATATTTGCGTACAAATTATTTTTAAACGAACACACAAAATATTGCATTGCTATAGAAGTATAAATATCTTCCAAAACAACACTAATTAAAAGCGTTCTTGCACACTTCAATAGGACTCCTCTTTAGAAATTCTTTTACATAGCAAACATATGATTTTATAAAATATGGAGATATGATTTTACAAAATTTAATTGGGACCTCCGCCCTCCTCTACATTTATTAACCATAAATAAAAAAAATTCATAGGGTTACAAAAATATTCAGTAAAGAGGTTTCCGCAAAAATATTCTATAAAATATCTTTGACTAAGTGACCGCAGAAAAATCTCTTCAACGTATAATCAAATAATATTTTTTTTTCTATACTGTCACCCAAGGCTATGCAGTGATGGATTAACTATTTTGGGGCCCTATGACGTCATAAATTGTATTAGCGGTGACATCATCAATATGTTATTAATTTATACGGGGAAGTAATTTAAGCCTAAGAAGCCTTTTTGTTTCTAATACGCTACTACTTTCTTTCACTCTTCAAGCGCATGCTCGATTTACATACAAAATTGAATTATGCATACAAAAAATATGGTTAATTCGAACTCGAGGAGCAGGGTCAGAGGGATCGTATTTAGTCCGTTGGCAAAATATGAAAATGCATCCTCAGTAGCGTTTCCCAAACTTGCATTAATGGCGTGCCTGTGTTGAGATATATTCTCATTGGCGTACCTCCGCCGGATAGTTCGACGGGAGTTTTAATAACACAATTATTTATTATTTGCTGATTGTAGACTACCACATTATTTTATTACTTTTCCTATATACATAGTATAATGTACAGGGAAAGAATTATGACGGGATCGAAAATTCGAATTCGAGTTTTCGACGAAAGGACACGTTTCAAGCCTCCCTGAACTCGAATTGAACGGTTTTGAGGTGATGTCTGTGTGTGTGCGTGTGTGTGTGAGTGTGTGGGTGTGTATGGGTGTGTGTGTGTCCGTGAACCTGTGGAAGCAAAATCTCACAAACGAATGGAGCATTTCTAACGAAATTTGGTACAAAAATTACAGTTGGTAAATGCTGGAAGCCTATTGATTTTAAACGCAATCGAATATTCGGAAGAACCACCCCCCCCACACACACACACACACACCACCACCACCTACCCAAATTTTCGCATGAAATGTTTAAAAAAATCATCAGAAAATCAGAACCTTCACCGATGTTACGTAAATAATCAATTCTTGTGTAATTTTTCATTAAAAATGATTAACATAAACTTTAGACAGCTAGCATGAAAAGTTCTCGAGATACTGCGCATTTTTCAAATAATGATCACATAAAATTAATACATAAAATTAATACATAAAAATAATGATCACATAAAATTAAAAAATCACATAAAATTAAAAAGGTATTTACTATTACGAAATATGTTCACTTTACATATGTAATGCTATGCGATAAATATGTTAGCATCATTCTCATGGATCTAGTTCGTCCCATTCACCTGAGAAGATACTTTGAGTAATAGTTTTGTATTTTGACGCCTAACAATTCGCCAACAGTCATTTATATATAAGAAATGCTCTTCTCCCAATTTGTCTGTAACGCTTGACGATAAATTTGGCGATTGGCGACTCATGTAGCGAAATATCGCCAACGTGACGATATTTCGCCCCAGATTGACGAAAATATTATTGAAATTGCAAAAAAGATGCTAAGTTAACGAAAAGGACTCCAAAGGGATGAATTAATTATTCAAATATTTTAATATATGGGCTATATTTCTTACTGCCGATGCTATCAATATTGATACTTGTCAATTTAGAGTTGCGGAACATATAAGTTAATTGGGTACTTCGAAATAGTTTTACATGCTGTCATCCGAAAAAGCGTCAAATATACACTTCAACATTAAAATTATTGTGCAGTGGATCTTATGAATTATTTTTCACTGTGAAAGAAATAAATTCATTGCATTATATAAGGAAAGTCGTGTGTTGCTCACATTTTTATTTCTTTCAAATCATATTTCTGTGTGACTCTGCATGTATATCCCGTTTATTTCAAAGCTAATACTTGGTCTAGTGCCTCGTGGTCTCTTTTACTTTTCCTACATACAAAGTTTAATGCATAGGAAAAGTACTGTGGCGGAGTAGAAATTTCGAATTTGAGTTTACCACGGAAGAGCAATCACGTTTCAACATTTCTAAACTCAAATCGAACGTTTTTGAGGTAATGTCTGTGTATATATGTATGCATATATGCATGTATCCGTAAGTCTGTGGAAGCGATACCTCACGAACGAATGGCGCGTTTCGAAAAAAAAATGGTACAATCAGTGAACACTGGAACCCTATTGATTTCAAAAGTGATCGAATGTTCGGAAGACTCCTCCCCACCCCCATCCCCCTTTTCGAAGGGATTTTTGAAAAAATCATTTAAAAATCAGGACTTTCATAAATGTTATATAATCATTTCATTAGGAGGTTTTCAATACAAAATGAATGACACAATATTTAAAACGCTAGCATAAACCGTTCTCGAGATATTGCACGCTTTTTAAATAAATTTATAAAAAAAATTACATAAAATAAGAAATAATAAGTCGTGTTAAATTGGTTGACATTCCATATGCAATATTATGAAACAAATTTACTAGCATCATTCTCGTGGATCCAGCTCAAAAGACATCTAATGATTAGAACTAAAATCATTGAAGAAAAGTCCTCCTCCCCCTTTCTGCTTGCCTATATGTAACGCTTGACGACAAATTCAACGACAATTTAGCGACCTTGGCATGGGCGCCCATAGAACTTTTTTCAGGCAGGTGCAAACTGAAGGATAAGACGTACATCGAATAGCTTGACGTCTACTTTTGTGACCATTAACATCCTGGGGGAGGGGGGGAATGCTTTCTCTTGCCCTCCCCTGTGGGCATCCATGGACTTTGGCGATAAACTTGGTAAAATATCGCTAGCTTGGCGACTTTTGAAAATGTCGCCAAATAAGCAAAAGTGGCGTCTAATTAACGAAAATGGCACTAAATTGATGAAAATTAAATATCTTGAAGAATGACGTTCAATATATTTGATAATTTCTATCGCTTTGGGGGAATTAATATTCTTGATGTAGAGAAAGTGATGTGCTGCTCCATCAGATTTTTGTGTTTAACTAACGATGCGAGAAGTTGCATGAAGCTTTTGAAAATTCGAAAAATTAAATAGATATTTAAATATTTGTAAAACCCATAAAGAAATTCCGAAAAAAACTCCAAATCGACAAATAAACTACACATCCTCAAAACCTTATCTCCTGTTAGTCTTTAAGCCAGAGTCTCGTTTTCCTAAACAAAAGCTAAATATGTGGAATGTTACAAGTTGCAGTCGAAAATTTAAAACAAAAATCAGTTATTTTTTATGCAGATTTTTAAAGATGGACAAAATATGGTTTCAGATGCAGGCAAAATATAGTTGTTACTGTTACAGGCGTGGCATTTTTTGTTTAATTGAGTGGTGTTTTCATTATTATTAACTCAGCGGGCGCTTATCAAAAGATTTTGCATTTTAAATACAGGGCAACTCCGAATATTCGTGATAGTTGACTTTTATTTTGTGATAATAAATATGCACGATTCTAGCATTTTAAATTTTGGGATACTATAAAACAGCTCATAGCAAAAAAATGATAAGAAGCCAGAGTTACAAGCAATAAGCTTTACAATGCTTCAAATAATGTACCTATAGTCAACCAGACGCCAAAGTGACATTAAAACTCAGCTTAATTTATTTAGATATCATAAAAGTTGCCACACATGACGAACAAGCACCAAATCCTAGCTGACCAGGATGACCACGGGAAATTACGCCCTAGTGTCTCTCTAGCCAATGAGAGCAGAGTTGTAAGGTAACGCCAAACAATGGTTCAAAAGCCTCCAGCGGAAGACATCCAAGGAAGAGCAACAAGGTGACCAAAAAGTTACAGGATATACTAAAAGACTCTGAAAAGTTCTAGCCTAAACAGTCCCAAAAGATGGCAGAAAATGTAAAATAATAAAAGTGTTGCCGAACAAGTGGAACCTGTGTGCGCAGTAAGCCTAGTACCCGGCCAAGTATACCAAATACAGCTGTATGATGTGCAACTAAGATGACAAGTATGGCATATTTATTTCAGGGTCTATTTTAATCAACGGTAAAAATAAAACCCATAAAAAGCGCGAATGTTATCACATGAGTCCTCGAATAAGGTTAAAACCTGAAGAACTGTTTTTATAAGTCAAATATAAGTTAATGGTCAAATATAAGCTAATTGTCAAATATAAGTTTAAAATGAAAGATATGAGTTTAAATAAATAAAATAAATAAAGATTACAACGTGTTATCATCAGTAAGTTCTTTGTTTTTCCTTTATAGAACATTTAGGTTTTTCTAGGTGAAGCCGGACTGTGAAAAAGGTGGGTTTTTGCCGGTAAGAAATCTTTTATAGCACATGTTAGAGTATTTCTTTACCTAACGGCGATGTTCACTTTTAACCGCATGCTTGGGCATTAAAGGGCCAATTAATTAAAATAAATAACAACGACAAAAATTCTATCTATTATAAAAATTCTATCTATTATAAAAATTCTATCTAGTTCTAGATTTTTATAACAAATCTAGATATAAAGTTTCATGAAAATCTATTTATATTTGTCGCCGCTATCGTGTACACAAGAAATCGACCACAGACATACAGACAGACTGACTGACAGACAAACAGACAGACATCACTTCAAAAATGTTCAAAACGTGTTCAGGAAGTCTTAACATATATTGGCATCAAAATCTCGAATTCGAAAATTTTCGTTAAAACAATACTTTCTTTATTACACAGTATGAGAAAGTAAAAATTACACTATTAATTCTATTTTCTACGATATACCCCAAATATGTTATGCAATTAACCACGCAAAGTTCCAAGTATGCAAATTTAATCTTTGCCTACATATTCTTCAAGGGTATTCCCCACACTGAAGAAATATATTTATTTAGTTTAATTTGCAATTTCACCATTTATTGTTATTGATTTCAACTTTTGAATTAAATTCGAAATTAAAATGCTTGTATAATATTAAACGTAAAGTTATATAACAAGAAACCAACATAGCACACATGGATCTAAGCTGAATCAACTTTGTCATTTCACTTTAAATTATGAATATTTTAATAACATAAATGAAATAACAATGTTTGATCACTCATAGCGCAAATGCCAAGAGTACAAACTTTTCATTGCGCTACAATTTTAAGATTTTTTTTCTTCTGAATATATTCCATCGGTAATTGATGGATGGTTCCCAAAAAGCTTTAAAATGATGCAGTTTTGTATGTATAGGTCTATATTTCAATAAGTACTGATGAACTAAAATTATGTACACAACGGTTTCCGAAAATGATGAATCTATTACTGTCAAAACCACGTTTCTATTCATATTTTTTTTCAAATATGAATTTCATAATTATTAATTAATATTAAAAATTTGTTTGAGATGAAAATCAGTATACATTTTGTTTAGGTTATTTAGTATTTTTCGTTTTGTAAAGTATAAATAAATAACTGCAGCACCCATTTAACATTAGGAGCTCAACATTTCAAACAGTAGTAACTCCCCAAAGGCTTCAGCAAAATATATGTTTCATGTGAATTCGGGATTCTTTGACCTGGAGAAATGGAATCTGTTATCAGAAGGTAGTGTTGCCCTTTTGAAAACATCGAGTTGGTGCAAAATTTAATATGAAGACGGTCCCTAATGCAAATCAGTTGCTCATTTATTTATAGCAGACATCATTACGAATTTAATGATACATTTGATTTTACTATATAACCCGAGGAGCCGAAATAAGCGCGATGTTTGGATTATTTTTTTCGACTGACTGTACTTGTACTCCAATTTGGGAAACACTGCTTACAGTATTTTTCAATCCTTACAATACTGCTATTGGATTATAAAATTATAGCTAATTATTGTTTCTTCTCATTGCTGATTCGCTTGTTCGACCCAGACCGTCCGGCCTACCGGTGTTGTTGTTGAGACCCAGACCGTCCGACCTACCATAAAGGTGTAAGGTAACCGTTTGGATGGCCGGGAAGTGCCACCCAATTTAGACCGGAACCCAGTGGGGGAGGCATCCACAAGGACCGTACCCTACCAGAAGGTGTAAGGTATCTATTTGAGCGACCGGGACAGTGCCACCCATTTGAGACCAGAACCCATGGGAGCGGCATCCACAAGGACCATACCCTCCTTCCTCTACCATAAACCTCTGAGAAGGACTTACGGATCCACATATTTAACTTGCCCGTACTCCGGGTGAACACGGGGACAGTTTGGAAGTTTCTTGCAATTCATAACAGTCGACAAAGGAAGTAAAATTTGAATTAAATAGGCTCCAATTAATAAATTAAATATTACGGAATTAAAATGGGAACACGTCATCTAATTGACAATCAGTAGAATACAAATCTATATACATAAAATTGAAAATCCATATGTTTGTTTCTCTGTCTCATCATTACGAAATAACGACTATTTCATGAATTTTTATAGATAGCCTTGGTACAGGGTCCCAGTAAAAATTTAGGAGTCCGTCTGTCCATCTGTCAGCATGTCTTCATATCCTGACTGTTTATTCTCTTCGAACGTAACCCAATCATATGAGACTCCAAACAAACGTTACCCAATCATTATTTGAATCTACAAACTAACGTGACCTAATCATTTATTGAGCCTCTCTGTCGTTTTCGGGGCTTCTATCTCTAAAATTATGGTAGCTATATAAATTAACGAAAGACATAAACCTTTCAATCCAATATTAAAAGAAGGAAATTTTTGTTTCTTTGATTTGAGCTTTTTTTTATCGTCCGTCATATATTATTACTATATATTTACATGTATATTTTTAACAACAGCTAAATTTAAATTATTTGTTTTTACTGAGTGGCAATAAGGCTATATGTTACTACCAATAGCTTCATTTAGAATATTCTATGCATAATTTTTTCACCGGCAGTTTCGTTTAAAATACTCTATGCATAAAATAGTTTTCAAAATTTTGTTTATATAGTTTTTTATTATTTTATTGGGATGATATATTTTGTTTAATAAGCGTTTTAGAATTCATATTTTAATAGAGTTGCAAATATTTAGTTTACTTTAATGAATGGAATATTGCTATTTTTGTAATTGTAGTATGGTTAACAGGTATCTCAACTACTTTATTTTAGTTTCTTTAGACGAACTATTATAAAATTTAAAAAAAATACTCCTAATATTAAAAATTCAACGCAAATTGTCAATTAAGTTCTATTACATTACATATTCGAAGAACCGTAGATACATGCATACCCGTACGAAGAACAGGTATGCATGTATCCATGATTATGTACCAAGCTATGGCATGTATCAAGCTAGTTTGCAAATAAAAATAAAAATATTCATGCAATACTAAATTTTTTTACACGAAAAAATTTGTTGAAAAAAATGGTTCCCTTAAACTTCATAGTAAATACGCCGTTGAGTTTATGTGCTGACCCCACTAGCCGGCCCTGAAAATCGCATGCACTAAAATCTTACCTTTAGGTCCTACAAGACAGACGTTAGCCCGCATCGCTGGAGGAGTGTAACTTACAGAAAAATACGTAATTGACCTGATCTATCATAAGCAGCTATCAAAATAGTGTTACCCTAAAAACAAAGCAAGGATGATCGACAGCTTAAGACATATCAAGCAAGTACAGAATATAAGAAATAAGAAACATGCATATATGAACCTGAGTGCAGTTGTCTTTATGGTGGCATTTCACACACAGCTGTTAATACAGAGACACGACGCATGTCAATACAGTTAGTGATAAATCTTACCGCCGTACGACAAAATATCAGTGTTCTCTACTGGTTCATTAATTCGGTTAAGGATGCATATACACCTGGGATGCCCGAAAGTAACAGTTTTTTAGCTTTAATTGCGGAAAATTTATAAAGGGTTTTTTAATTCAAATAGACATATAATGAAATGCAAATTATGAAATTCTTTTGTTGAAAGTAAAAGTCAAATTCTATTATTTTTGTCACACGTGTTTTCTTCGCGGTTGGTAGAATATCTTCTACAGATTTCACCGGAAATCAAAAATATAAGTATATCCGAAGGATAAGGACTATACGCAGTTAGCATGTTAGGGATATATTTATATATACTGAATTCCAAAAGTTAATCAAGCAATGCAAATTTTCATTTTTCGAAAGCGTATTTGAATTTGAGTGGCTGATAATCGCTGCGGATGTAGATGGAAGTATGCAAATATCGTATGTTACAGCCAATCATGATTGACTGTCCGGATATATGCTATTTAGGCAGTCGTTGAAGACGCCAGCATTTTGAAGTGTTTGAGGAGGTGCATTTAAATGCTGATACGGAGTGTTTATAACTTTTGTAGGATTATTTTTGACGATATTCGTATTTCTATGGCTGAAAGAAGACCAATGACAGATAGTGAGCGCTGGCGTGCTGTCGGACGCATTGAAGCAGGACAGTCAATCAAAGATGTGGCTATTTTCTTCGGCATTGATCATTCGGTAATTTCTCGATTATGAAAATAATTCCAAACAAGTCAAACAGTTGTTCGGAGACCTGTGACCGGTCGTCCAAGGGCTACCACCCCCTTTGATGATCGGTATATTGCTGTAGAAGCAAGCATAATCTACGAGCGACCTCCACAGCTGTTACATCCATGGTTTCAGCGGCACTTGGTAAGACAATATCTGCCAGTACTGAGCGTCAAAGGCTCCACGTAAAGGGATTGAACGCCCGAGTACCACGTTTTTGTGTTCCACTAACAGTCCAAGTCAAAGGGCAAGATTAAAGTGGTGTCGTCAACATGTCAATTGGACTGGCTCAGATTGGTGCAACGTCCTGTTCACGGACGAGTCCAGATTTCTCCTGCAATCAAATGATAAGCGTGCAAGGGTCTGGAGAGAACGAGGCACACGCAATCAGGCCAAGAACATCATCAAACATCATGCATTCAGAGGTGGCAACGTCATGGTTTGGGGTGAAATTTCAATGGGATATCGCACAGAGCTGCACATCTTTAAAGACGGTTCTGTGACGGCTGCTCGGTATCGAGACGAAGTCCTAGATCCATTATGAGACTCTACGCTGCAGCAGTTGGTCCTGATATCCTCCTTATGGACAATAATGCCAGTCCCCATCGTGCTAACATCGTTGACGAATACCTAAAAAGTGAGGGCATCTCTCGTATGGAGTGGCCGGCGTATTCCCCCGACCTTAATCCCATTAAAAACCTTTGGTATGCCCTGGGGCTTGCTGTCTCTACGCGTTTACCTCCTCCAGCCAGTCTTAGAGAGTTGGAAACTGCCCTATTGTAGGAATGGCCATTGCTCGCATCTGCGATGGTCGATCACCTCATTAAAAACATGGAAAATCATTGTAAAGTTTGTGGGAAGGTCCGGGGGGGTCACATACCATATTAATTTTAGTTTGGTTTGGTTTATTTGTCTTTAAACATCATTTTGTTAATGATCCAAATGTGACGTCATCATATAACTTACGAAAAGTAAATATGTTTTTCATCTATGTACATAATTCCTGTTTTCTTTAATGCATAAATACATTTGCTACCTTCATGTACAATTTTGAGTTAATCAAAGCTTTACTTTTCCATTTTTGTTGATTTTACCGTCCGTGCTTAACTTTTGGAAGCCAGTGTATATAAATATAATATAGGGTTATAGTATAGGGTATTAAGGAAAGTCATGGACCAGGCCAATAACTCGATAAGTATTAGGGTTATCTTATATATTTTTCATGCAGCTGCTTTAGAAACCCCAACATGATGAGACAACTTGTGAGGTGGGGTTGACCCCTTTTTTTAGGGAGTATGGGGATCTATCTCGCTTCCTATTAGAGATAGAGGGGAAACGTCAATTACAAAGTTTTAGAGTTGCAAAATTAATACTAAGCATTTTTGTTCCCATGCAAAATATGGAAAGGAACTCTCAAAACTAATGTATATAATTTAGTTCCTTCCCTCCAGAAAAAAATAATATTTACAAAATGCAGCAAGGTAAAATTGACTTCACAATAAATACGAAATAAAAAAATGCATAAAAAAAATTTACACAACTTACAAAACACAGAAATATACAAAATGTTCACCTTCAGCAACGATGCATGCTTTCACAAGTATAAGATGTCTCCAAGTATTTTCCAATATTTCTACGTTTACACTATCACATGCAGATTAATAAAATTGACTCTTTTAACATCATTATTTAAAGAGTTATTCTGTGGCTTACGCTGGAGGGCAAAAATGCTTAATACCAATTTTGCAACGTTCTACAATTTTGAAACGGACTTTCTTTTTCTATATCTAACAAGAATTGAGATATCCCCCCGTATCCCTCTAAAAGGAGGACCATCCCCTATCCTCTTCTACCTCTAACAGGAATCCAGATAGTCCCCCGTACCCCTCTAAAAAGAGGGTCATAGACTATCCTTCTATCTCTAGAAGGAATCGAAATAGCCCCGTACCCCTCTAAAAATGAGGGCCATCCCCTATCCTCTTCTATCTCTAGCATGAATCGAGATAACCCCCGTACCCCTCTAAAGAAAAGGGTCATCCCCTATCCTCTTCTGTCTCTAGCAGGTATCCAGATAGCCCCCGTACCTCTATAAAAAAGAGGATCATCCCCTATATATATGCGTGTGTGTGTGTATGTGTGTGTGCCTGAATCGTTTGGTTTCCGCAAACATAGTGTATCTTGTCTGAGGACGCTAGAGAGTCATTTTAAAAGGTATTAAAAAATTTACTTTAGAAAATCGTTAAATTATAGGGGTTATGACATTTTTAATACATTTGGAATTTTTCGATGTGAATCATAAATTAAACTTTTATCAAGTAAAAAAGTAAAGCTTAATAAGTGGTATATTTATTTTCTTACGTGTTTTCTTAAATTTTTATGTACTAGTTGAAATAGAGTTTCTTGTCTATTCTATTTTTCGCATATAACGTTTTTAAATCGGTCCCACAAAGGTACGCAAAATCGGGCTTCCAGTGTAATAACTGAACTTAAATATCATTAATTAATTTCCATTACAATTCAGTTAATATATTTTATTTTATTTATAACCTTGTTAAAATATATAACATAAAACTTTTTTTTGCTAATTTTGGTCCCTGGTTCTATGTCTCCCTACATTCATTTAACACGCTTCGCCACTGCTTATCATGTACTGTGCTAAATATTTTATCCCGTATTACACTGTAAAACATTCTGCAAAACATTCTCATTTTTTCAGCTACTTTGTTGATAATTTCGGCAAACTGATAAGAAAAGCCACAACTACAGGCGTAGTATTATATATATATATATATATATATATATATATATATATATATATATATATATAACACAAGTTTATAGATAAAATCTATCTTGTGTTTCAGAAACAAGCATTTTTGTGTTCATTTCGAAAGGATATATGGACCCGACGAGAATTTTTTCGAAATGAACTTTTCGTAAGCCTAATCTCGTAAGCCTAAATCTCCTCCATGTGCAAGCTTTTTTGCTTGATTTTTATGTTTTCTTATTTGCATTCCTCATTTTTGAAATTTGTTGATTGTCTTTGTCCTTATGACTTGAATTATGCTTTATTATTTCCTCTTTTTGTCTTTATTTCTTTGTATTTGTAGAAAAATTTTGGAATAGTGTATTATGAGTTACTACATACTTTCTAACTTTGGATTTAATAATTTATATTTATATATATATATATATATAATCCAAGAAAAAGAAGATTTAAAGGAATATGGGATAACCAAATGCTTTGCATTTAATGGTTGGGGAGGATTGCGACTCCCCCTCCCGTTTAAAGCTGCTTTTCTAGCCTAGGCAAACGCTCACGGTACCAATACAAAGCAAAGGTTGGTCCCCAATGCGTGCTAATACGAAGGCACCCGGATACGGAAGAACAAGACCAACCAACAGAAGGAAACTGGACCAAAAGTGAATCCTGCCCAACTCGCTATCTTATATATGTTCATCTTACGCATGCGTGCAATCCTAGCAGGTACGCATAAACTTTATTTACTTGGTGTTTTATGAAGTAAACTGTCAAAATCCACATGATCCCTGAAAATCTATTTATAACAATCCTTTAAGAAATATAAAGGATAATGTTTATATAAAGCCTCAGTTATGATTTTAATGTTGCTATTATTGCAATCCTTTTTAAACGTATTGTAGATTTGGTTTCTCTTAAAGTGTCCGAGTATGATATTTCTGAAATTATTCTTGGTAAGATTTGTTTTCCAATCGATTAGGTGATTGATCTTAATTCTATATAATTCTCTTTTGTCATATAACGTTGTATAATGACCATATAATCTATGTTTTTTTATTGAGATGTCCAGAAAATTTACCGCTTCATTTTCTTCTTGACAATTTTCTATTAGTTCCAATTCCGGTGGGTAAAAAGTAAAATTGAAATTGGTGGTGTCCTCATAACACCCCAATAGCACATCGTCAACAAACCGGATATATGGTATCTCTGACAAAATATGGGTTCCTTTTTCATATGTTGAGAGGTAAATATCAGCCACGATTGATGAACAGGCTCCTCCCATTGGAATTCCCTTTATTTGTCGGTAATAATTTTTTCCGTTATATATATATATATATATCATTGATCTTTAATCTTGAGCTAATTATTATTGCATTTTCTCATTTTTGCCGTGTTTACTTTTTCATTTGATATATTTATATTTATTTATATATACCTATTTAATTAGGATTTATGTATACTAATAATCCCCTCATACCCATACCATTATTGTGATAAGTTATCTGATATTTTTAACCTTAGTCTTGGTCTATAGTTACTTATTTGTAACATTTTTGAGATAAGTTTTTTTGTACTTACCGTTGTTTTTCATAG